>ML411738.1:0-10620 GCA_005239525.1 Nicotiana knightiana | reverse complement strand
CCCCCCCTCTCACGCACACAAAGAAAAGAAGAAGAGGAATTTACATAGAATACAACTTTTTAAGGACTTATTTAAATTCCCTACAACTGCTTTCACAAAATTAATTTTATTTCTTTTTATTATGTACAACTTTTCATATCCTAAAATCTTTCTCTTGAGATTCTCCCTCACTTAAAAGATATCTCTTTCTAATTCTCTCTCACCTAAAACGTATCTATCCCTATCAATTCTCCCCCTTCCCCAATTTTTTCAGTAAAATATATTCCAGTATATCACAAGCATCTTTCCCACTAATCTTCGTCCCATATATTTTCTGCAGCATATATAATCATAATATACATAGACTATATCATATATATTTCCCTGTATAGAGTATATGTATACATATATATGTAATGTGTATAAAATTTTACAATTATAATGTATTTAATATATACTATAGATATAATATACTAATAATATATAATATATACTAAAGCTATAGTATACTAATATTATATATTTGGTATAATACACGAATATAAATACTAAATGTGATATATTAATCTAATATAAATGGTATTATGTACACTATACGTATGTAAATAGATTATGTATATACTACCCCAAATGTAAAACATATATTAAGTATACTATATGTACATAATATAAATAATATGTGTTGAACATTATTCCAAATATAAAAGGTATATAAATTGACGATCCAACCGATTGTTTTGAGAATTAGCGTCCCGTTCGGTGGCTTAAGGTCTTGAATAGCTTCGTGTTATGTATTATGACTTGCTGTGTGGTCGAGTTCGATTTCTGTATGATTCGGGATTGATTTTGGAAGGATGATTTTTGTCTTAGAAGCTTAAACGGTAAGAATTGCCCAGAGTTTGACTTTTGTGTAGACGACTCTGAAATGGTGTTTTGATGATTCCAATAGCTTCGTATGGTGATTTTGGACTTAAGCTTATGCCCATATATATATTTCGAGGTCCGCAGGTTGATTTGATGCATTTTGGCGAAAATCAGAAAGTTGAAGGTTTGGAAGGTTGCGAGGTTTGACCACGAGTTGAATATGTGAATATCGTGCTCGGGTTGTGGTTTCGAGAGTTGGAATAGCTATGTTATGTCATTTGGGAGTTGCATGAAAAATTTGAGGTTTATTCCGGGTTGATTTGATATGATTCGGTGCGAGTTG
This sequence comes from Nicotiana knightiana, assembly GCA_005239525.1. Lineage (NCBI taxonomy): Eukaryota > Viridiplantae > Streptophyta > Magnoliopsida > Solanales > Solanaceae > Nicotiana > Nicotiana knightiana. Next base: position 9,434 of record ML411738.1, on the reverse strand, counting down.
TAGAAGTTGAAAGTTCATTAAGTTTGATTCGAGGTGTGATTCATAGTTTTGATGTTGTTTGATGTGATTTGAGGCCTCGAGCATGCCCGCTTTATGTTACAGAACTTGTTGGTATGTTCGTATGGGGTCCTGAGGGGCTCAGGTGAGTTTTGGACCATTTCTAGGCCATTTTTTAATTGTTGGTTTTTGCCCACAGGGGTATTTATCGCGATTATGCACTTTGGGTCGCGTTCGTGAAGAGTAAATTTACTGTTTGGGTACTATGAATCGCGATCGTGGAAGCCTTTTCACGATCACGTAGAGGAAATTTCGTTGTCACTGGCACAATTTTGGAAGCTTATATCTTACAATCTATAAAGAATTTGGAGATAATCCAAAAAGGGAAGTTGCAGCCCTTTGAGTCTAGTTTTTAGAAAATCATGGTTGTACACTACAGGCTGTCTGAGAAGAGTTTGGGAAGGGTAATGAGAATTTGTTCATCGTGATCGCAGGAAAATGGCCGCGATCACGAAGGGTAAAATTTGTGCTAGAAAATATTTGAATCGCGATCACGAGGTTGGTGACCGTGATCGCGAAGGGTTCCTCTGGAGCAGTGTTTAACTACTCTATTTTGAAGGTCTTGGTTATTTTATCATATTTTGAGCTACAGAGCTCGGATCTGGGCGATTTTGAAGGGGATTTTCACACTCTGGATTGGAGTAAGTATTCTTTATCCGCATTTGATTATATTTTGTGATTTTATCTTTATTTTTAACATTAAATTTGTGATTTGAATTGGAGAAAATGAAAATTTTTGTATAAACTTTCAAAAATGTAAAATGAGGATTTGAAGGCCGATTTGATGTCGGAATTAGATAATTTTGGTATGGTTGGACTCGTATCGGAATGGGTGTTCAGATTTTGAGAATTTTATCGGGTTTCGAGGTGCGAGCCCGAGATTGAAGTTTTTGGTTAACTTTTTAGTTTTCAATGGAGATCAAAGCTTTATTATCTGGAATTATTTCTTATGATTTTATTTATGATATAAAGTTATTTTGACTAGATTTGAACCGTCCAGATATTGTTCACGCGAGAAGGTCATTTTAGAGTATCAAGTTAGCTTCTTTGAGGTAAGTATCTTGTCTAACTTTGTATGGTGGAACTACCTCTTATGATTTGAGTCGTTTGTGTTATTTGTGTCATGTGAAAGCCGTGTACGCTAGGTGACGAGTACGCACTCGGGCTTATATGTGGAAAATTGACCAGCTTAGACTCTTAGTCTTCTATCATGTACTTATTTGGAATTGTTAACACATGTAATATCATTTATTCATCATGTGTACTATCACATGCGTTATTTGAAGTTGTTGTCACATGTCACATTCTTTACTTGTCAAGTTTACTGTTATATGTTTTATTCGAATTTGTTATCACTTCTTTCATTATGTGATTTCTCTTACTGTGGTGTTGCTCTTAGTTGAAATTATTGTTACATGATATCCTTCGTTGCCGGGTTATCTCATGTATTTAGACATAGTATTAGCTCGTGCCATCTCTTTCATTGTTAGTCTATTCATACACTAGAATCTGAAGTTTGCCATTTCATAGGAATACTTTTACTATTGAGTTTATCCTTGAATAATTAATTGGATTGATGTTAAAAAAAATCATTAATATATTTTAATTGAAGTTGTGTTTAAAGGGGGTCTTGCTCCTTGTTGAGTTTTTTTTCCCATTTATTTTGTTCTTATTGAGATTTTATACCCATAGTGTTGAGCAGTGGGCTATTCGTTGTGGAAATAATAATATTGTTGGATCTTTGGAAAGGTTGTGGCCTATGGGAACTTGTGATATGAGTTGGTATGTTGTGTTGTTGTGACGTTAGGACATCTTAATTGTTGTGTGGTTTGGTTATTATTATGCGGAGTATAAAGGTCGCATTTTACTGTTGTTGTTATTCGGGGCATAAGGCTGGAATCTTACTGCCGTTGAATGTACGGAGTGATACGGATGGCTATTCTGTTATTGTCCGGGCAAAGCGATAAGGGTGAATATTGTACGAAGTGACACGAGTGGCTATCAACGTGATCGGGTGGCTAATGATATTGTCAGAGCGGAGTGATACGGATGGCTATCAGAGAGATAAGTGTGGCAATATCAGGGATGATGTGTGACAGCTTGGGGACATTATGCTGGTGCTTTTCGTGGGATAGTGGGGTTTTCCTTTTATATGTCATATACCTTTACGTGATTTGTTGTGTTTCTTCGATGAGCTACTCGATATCTTTGATATTATTTGCTGACTTGGATTACAATAGTATACACGCACAAGCCTACACTGTAGCATGCCACTTATACAAGCTCAGGATTATGAAACTTAACATTTATTAATCATGCCCATTTGTTCTTATATTTAAGTTTACATGTTGATATTGAGCCTGTGACCATGTCGGGTGGATTGTGATTGTGAGCCTGTGACCACGACGGGTGGATTGTGATTGTGAGCTTGTGACCACACCGCGCAGATTGTGATTGTAAGCCCTTGATCATGCCGGGAGCATAGATATTAGCACGTGATTTGTCCACACAGTTGTAATTTGAAATGTGGGAACAAGGTGCCGTGAGCATAGGATGGTGAGTTGAGACCCGTGACTTGTGATTATGAGGTGAGGTGTCACGGAGTGATTTCAGTGTGAAACTTGTGTTTTAACGACTTGATTAATTGGTTCTCATTCGTGTTCCTTATTTGGTTTTAACAATACTTCACGGTGTTCTTATTGTTTTACTGTTTACATCACTTGTTAATTTTTGTTGTCATTTACTGATTTTTGCTTTCATTATTACCTTTATACTTTTATATTGCACAGGTTATTTGGTCTAGTGAGTGTCTTGACGTGTACCTCATCTCCATCGAGGTTAGTCTTGATACTTACTGGGTACCGATCATGGTGTACTCATACTATACTTTTGTATATTTTTGTGCATAGCCAGGTGTTGGAGATATTGGACTCGGACAGAGTTAGCATATTGATGGCGAGAATTCAAAGTAGAGTTGCTTGGTCGTCGCAATTCCTTGGAGTTCTTTCATTTCATTGTAGTGTCAGCTTATTATTTGAACATTATTGTATTTTGATCTTTGAGATCTTTCCATGTACTTAGCTAGAGTTCATGACTCTGTATTATCAAATCTTGGGAGGTTGTTATAGTTATTGCCGCGTAGACTTATTATGCTTTTGTATTGGTATTCATGTTAGACTCTATTCAAATTATCAATTGTTAAAAATTTGCCTAATCATTGTTAGTAATCAACTTACCTAGTCTTAGAGACTAGGTGCCATCACGACCCCTACAATGGGTTTTTGGGTCATGACATAAATGTTGTGTTTGTGTGTGCATATATAATTTGAAGCAATATTGACTCATAGATAATGTACTTACAAAGAATTTCCTCTCATTAAAAACCTCACAAGGAAAACCCAGTGGGACAAAACCTTGTAAGGGAAAAAGAGTGCAACGCGCATTAACTCCCCCTGATGAGAGCATCAATTCACATCCTTGAGCCTTCGCATCCCAATCTTGTGTATTAGCTTCTTGAAGGTTGACGTTGGTACAGATTTTGTGAACAAATCAGCCATATTATCACATGAACGAATCTGTTGCACACTAATATCAACATTCTTTTGAAGATCATGTGTGAAGAATAACTTTGGTGAAATATGCTTTGTCCTATCTCCTTTTATGAATCCTCCCTTCAATTGTGCTATGCATGCTGCATTGTCTTCATACAAAATCTTGGGTAGTTTGTCACACTTTAAACCACATTTGTCTCAAATAAGATGTATTATAGACCTCAACCACACGCATNTATTCTTTGCAAATGAATAATCTTTTGCACCTCTTTTTCACAAATAGAGGTACGTGGATCAAGATGAGACAATGATGGATTTTTTCACAAAATTTTCCGTTTGGTTTCACCAATTTCTCCCTCTAATTTTGGAAAAATTGTCTCATCGAATCGACAATCTGCAAATCGGGCAGTGAATCAATCCCCCGTTAATGTTTCAAGATAGCGAATAATGGAGGGCGAATCAAACCCAACATATATTCCTAACCTTCTTTGGGGACCCATTTTGGTGTGATATGGCGGTGCTACAGGCACATATACTGCGCATCCAAAAAATTTTAAATAGGATATATTAGGTTCATGACCCAAAACTAATTGCAAAGGGGAATATTTATGATAATTTGTCGGTCTGAGACGAACTAGGATTGATGCATGTAAAATGGCGTGACCCCAAACAGAAGTGGGCAGCCTCATTTTCATGAGTAACGGTTTTGCTATCAATTGCAGACGTATAATTAAAGACTCAGCAAGGCCATTTTGAGTGTGAACATGAGCTACAGGATGTTCCACTTTTATCCCAATTGATAAGAAATAATCATTAAATTCTTGGGATGAAAACTCAGCAGCATTATCAAGTCTAATAGACTTAATTGGATTATCGGGGAATTGCGCTCGTAATCGAATTATTTGTGTCATTAATTTTGCAAACGCGGGGTTGCGAGATGACAATAGGCATACATGAGACCATCTAGAGAATGCATCTATTTAGACCATAAAATATATAAACGACCCACTAGGGGGTGAATAGGTCCACAAATGTCCCCTTGTATATGTTCCAAAAATGCAGGGGATTCAATCCCAACCTTTGTTGGTGATGGTCTTATAATTAACTTGCCTTGATAACAAGAAGTGCAAGAAAATTCATCATTTAAAAGAATTTTTAAATTCTTTAATGGATGCCCATTTGAGTTTTCTATAATTCGTCTCATCATAATTGATCCAGGATGTCTTAATCGATCATGCCAAAGTACAAAAGTATTGGAATCAGTAACCTTATGGTTTACAATAGAATGTGCTTCAATTGCACTAATTTTTGTCTAATACAGGCCAAAAGATGAATATGGGAACTTCTCAATAACCCTCTTTTGGCCGGAGACATTCTTGGTAAGATGAGATATTCAAGNAACTTTGATCCAAGTTTACTTTGTGGAATATCCATATTTGCTTCCCATAGGTTGACATACAAAGAAATATACGAATGAACATTAGTATATTCAAGGAAAAAGGAAAAAAAAACAAAGTTAAGTTTGTGATTCTATAATGACCTTTCAATGCAATTTCGAGCATACTCAGATTGTGATACAATAATTTACGTAGCTAAAAATAGTGGAATCATATACTACTAAAATCTTGTTAAGCAACACTTCATTCGATCTAGATGGCTCAAAAATAGTAATACATTTTAAAAAAAGGTCTAATTACTGGATGTGTTTTTGTACTCTTTACGGTTAAGCAACGCTTAAAGTAACACAACTAAAATAAACAATGCTTTATTTAGACTTTGGAGTTTCTAAAAAGTCTAGTATAAAGAGTCTAAAAAAAATCTAGTTACTAAAATAAGCAATGCTTCAATTTACTGACTTAGATTCGAATATGTCTATACGAAAAACTTTCAGCTCCTCATTTTGATAAGCTAGGATTTTGATCCCATATAAAACGCTCGGCCTTTCAGTAAGGAGATTTTATCGAAAAGCAATTATTTATAAAATCGGATGATTGTATGTGCATTTTGTGGCAAGATTCATAAAATAAATAATACTAATTAGTACTAATGACTACTACTCATGTAAAGAACTATTATTATATGATGTTTATTCACTAACTACTACGAATAGGCAAAAATAAAAATTAAACTACTCAATCATCTTTAACCACGGATCCATCACCGATCAAGTGGTCTATTTTTCCATCAGGGCGCTCAAAGAAGTCTGCCACATCTAAGTTGGTGATGTCAAATTCATTGTCATAGACAAAATTAGCTTCAGGGCCTTTATTCATTAGAGATGCTTGATAAAGCTCAACCAAATGTCTTGGTACACGAAAATTTTTTTTGCCCAATGGCCTTTTCCACCGCAACGATAACATTCAGTTTCTGAACCATTTGCCTTTGGCTTCTCGTATTTCCCTTTCCGCTTTTGGTGGTTATTTTTCTTTGGGGGGTGATTAACACCAGAAAAATTTCTTCCTTGTCCACGGCCACGACCACAACCACGACCATTAATAGGGTCACGGCCTTTCTTACGTTTGGCATAATGGGAATACACTTCATTAACTTCAGGCAATGGTGTAGACCCAGTGGGTCGATTTTCGTGATTTCTCATGAGCAAATCATTATTTCGCTCAGCCACAAGGAGAAGAGAAATCAACTCTGAGTACTTCTTGAAACCTTTCTCTCGGTATTGCTGTTGCAAGACCATATTGGAAGCATGAAACGTTGTAAACGTTTTTTCAAGCATATCATAATCAGTGATAGTATCTCCACAGAGTTTCAATTTAGAAGTAATTCTGAACATTGCAGAATTATATTCAGAAACAGACTTAAAGTCTTGGAGCCTCAGATGAGCCCAATCATATCGTGCTTGTGGAAGAGTGACCAACTTTAAGTTGTCATATCTTTCCTTTAAGCCATTCCACAAAACAAGTGGATCTTTGACTGTGAGATATTCTATTTTCAACCCTTCATCAAGGTGATGGCGCAAGAAAATCAAGGCCTTAGCACAGTCTTGGGTAGATGCTTTATTTTTATCTTTAATGGCGTCTCCAAGACCCATTGCATCTAAATGGATTTCAGCATCCAACACCCATGTCATATAGTTCTTGCTCGAAATTTCAAGGGCAACGAACTTTCTTTTCATAATATCAGTCATAATTAAAAGAAAAGGAGAGGAGAAAAGTTATACCTTAATCTTCTCAAAGAGTTTCTTGAGACGGTAGAGTCTCGTGTTGATAACGTGTTATAAAATAATAAAGAACAAGAACAATATTGCAGAGAAAGAGAGAGGAAATTCTTATTGAATTTTTGGGATGAATTACAATGGAAGAGGACCTCTCTATTTATAGGGAAAGAGTGACTTAGCCACCAAGTAACAAACCCTAGAATCTCTCTAGAATATAGACATTCACCATAAATAGAATTCTATTTATAACAAAATAGATTTTTTTAAGGGAACTTTACATAACTGTCACAGTTTAAAAGAAATATAATAAATTCTTAGCATGAAACCCAATATTACAGTTGTGGCAGAAAAATATTTATATTTGTAGCACACAGTTTCATTAAAATAGAAATATTAATTATTAATCCCTAAACATAAGTAATTTGAATGGAAAGTCAATAATTCTTTGTATAAAAATCATGCCTTTTTTTCTCTTTATCTATTAGCTTTCCTTCTTTTTCTCTTCTTAATTTTGTTTTATGCCGAAGCATATATTTTCTAAATTTGTTCCATTCGTATTCTTTTTAATTATCTTTCTTAAGTTCTTAAATTTCCTTCGTTACTAATCACAGGAAGTACTTTGTTTGTCCATTTTCATTCTCCCTTTCCAACATCCATCTTCTTCACTCCATTTTTCGAAAATCTGATGCATATGTGAAAAAATATATTTTGGATTAAAGTGATACTTGATATACAAAGTATAAAAGACATATAAATCAATACATATTGAATTTAGGTAGCATTCACATATGCATCAGATTTTTGGAAAATGGAGTGAAGAAGATAAATGTTGGAAAGGGAGAATGGAGATGGACAAAAAAAGTACTTCCTGTGGTTAGTGAGTCAGTTAACTTATTAAATGTTGAACTTAATTTTTATAATATGCTAATAATAATTTAAAAAAAGTGCTCTTTATGGAGTAAACAATAAATGATGCTATTTTTTAAAAAATAATAGTTAAAAAAGATCATGTGTGTAAAAAAACCCTTTTTGTTTTAATTGAAAAGTGGAGTTTGGTCAAAGCCCATATGCCATCAATATCGCAATTTTATACAATGACTGAAAGTGATACTTCTAGGAGTAAAAAGGGAGAAATTCAAAAATAGTCAGATTTACAAGTGGTCATTCAAAAATCGCCACACTTTCAAAAGTAATCGAAATTTAACAACTTTTCATCTAAATATAAATATGACCGAAAACACTATTCAAAATCCGGAAAATACTCCAGTATATTATACTGGATTTCCAACATAAGTATACTGGAACTCCAGCATATTATACTGGAGTTCCAACATAAGTATACTGGAACTCCAACATAATATAATGGAGTCCCAACATAAGTATAATATAACTCCAGCATAATATACTGGAGTTCCAACAAAGTATACCGGTCCAGTATAATATGCTAGAAGTTCATATGTCACGACCCGAAATTCCACCTTCAGGCCGTGATGGCGCCTAACGTTGCACCCGCTAGGCAAGCCAACGTGTTAACTGAATTGATTTATTAACAAGTGAAAATAACAAACACTGACTAGGTAATAGAGATAAAGTGCGGAAGCATTAACATAGGTCTAAATAACAATAGCTAATAACGCAAAAATCCCTTTAAGTATAACCCATAAGTAGAGTCACAACCTCACGAGCTAGTCTAAGATTTGACTAAAAATAACAGTTTGAAAATAAAATGATGTATCTGTCTGGAAAACACATAAAAGACAGAATGAAATATAGACAGGGACGCCGAGATCCACGAACGCCACGCAGAACTACCCCGGTGTCGTATGGAATGGACTGAAGGACACTCCCACTAGCGATGTCCACTGGGGCCGGCTGCGTAATCTGCACAACATAAAGAAGTGCAGGTGTAGCATCAGTACAACCAACCCCATGTACTGAGTAAGTGTCGAGCCTAACCTCGGCGAAGTAGTGACGAGGCTAGGACACGACGACAAATAGTTTATGTACAGTTCAATAGTATAGCAAAAAATAAACAAGGATACAGTTACGGGGAAGAACATGCTGGGGATAAGAGGGGCAACAATGGCTAAATTAGTAGAATCAAGTACTAACAGAAATGTAGAAGCAAAACAGGAAATATCAACCCGAACAAGTAAAATAGACAGAAGAAAAACACGGCATGACCCCTCGTGTATAACCTCAAAATCACATGGCACGGAATGTCCCCTCGTGCATAAACAATAATGACTCAGCACGGAATGTCCCCTCGTGCATCAATAATAATCAATCGACAAGGAATGTCCCCTCGCGCATAAATAATAATCAATCGGCACAAAATGTCCCCTCGCGCATAAATGATAATCAATCGGCACGGTACGTTCCCTCGTGCATAATATAATCAATCAACACGGTATGTTCCCTCGTGCATAAATATAATCAATCGGCACAGTATGTTCCCTTGTGCATAAATATAATCAATCGTCACGGTATGTTCCCTCGTGCATAAATATAATCAATCGGCACGGAATATTTCCTCGTGCATAAATAATAATCATCGGCACGGAATGTTCCTTCGTTCATAAATAATAATCATCGGCACAAAATGTTCCTTCGTGCATAAATAATAATCATCGGCACGGAATGTTCCTTCGTGC
>ML411737.1:22813-63733 GCA_005239525.1 Nicotiana knightiana | reverse complement strand
TCATTTCCCATCTCATGGAAAACCCTTTTCTCTCCGCTTAGCCTTATCCCCCTCTAGGGGTATGTTAGTGATAGGTTCTATAGGAACTGGACGATCCTATTTGGTTAAATACCTAGCAACAAACTCCTATGTTCCTTTCATTACGGTATTTCTGAACAAGTTCCTGGATAACAAGCCTAAAGGTTTTCTTCTTGATGAGATCGATATTGATGATAGTGACGATATTGATGATAGTGACAATCTTGATGCTAGTGACGATATCGATCGTGACCTTGATACGGAGCTGGAACTGCTAACTAGGATGAATGGGCTAACTATGGATATGATGCCGGAAATAGACCGATTTTATATCACCCTTCCGTTTGAATTAGCAAAAGCAATGTCTCCTTGCATAATATGGATTCCAAACATTCATGATCTGGATGTGAATGAGTCGAATGACTTAGCCCTCGGTCTATTAGTGAACCATCTCTCCAGGGATTGTGAAAGATGTTCTACTAGAAATATTCTTGTTATTGCTTCGACTCATATTCCCCAAAAAGTGGATCCCGCTCTAATAGCTCCGAATAAATTAAATACGTGCATTAAGATACGAAGGCTTCTTCTTCCACAACAACGAAAGCACTTTTTCACTCTTTCATATACTAGGGGATTTCACTTGGAAAAGAAAATGTTCCATACTAACGGATTCGGGTCCATAACCATGGGTTCCAATGCACGAGATCTTGTAGCACTTACCAATGAGGTCCTATCGATTAGTATTACACAGAAGAAATCAATTATAGACACTAATACAATTAGATCCGCTCTTCATAGACAAACTTGGGATTTGCGATCCCAGGTAAGATCGGTTCAGGATCATGGGATCCTTTTATATCAGATAGGAAGGGCTGTAGCACAAAATGTACTTCTAAGTAATTGCCCCATAGATCCTATATCTATCTTTATGAAGAAGAAATCATGTATGATCCCGAATAAAATCTGCGACGACCTTCTTAGTTACAGCTTTGTAAGATGCAGCCTCAACCCACTTTGTGAAATAGTCTATGGCCACTTGAATGAAACTATGCCCATTTGAAGCAGCGGGTTCGATTGGTCAGATGATATCCATGCCCCAAGCGAAGAAATGCCAGGGTGCGCTTGTTAGATTGAGTTCATTGGGTGGCACTCGTATCATATCAGCATGTATCTGGCATTGGTGACACTTCTGAACATAGTTGCTGCAGTCTGTTTCCATAGTCATCCAAAAATATCCTGCCCTTAGTATTTTTCTTGGCTAAGACAAAGCCATTCATGTGCGATCCGCAGGTTTCGGCATGTATTTCCTCGAGCAATCTGGATGCTTCCTTGGCGTCAACACACCGTAATAATCCCAGGCCTGGAGTCATTCTGCACAGAATTCCTCCTCTTTTAAAGAAATGGTTGGCTAACCTTTGGAGTGTGGGCTTCTGAGTATGATTTGTGTGTTCCAGATAATCTCCTTTTGGCAAGTATTCTTCGATGTCATGGAACAACGGATTTCCGTCACTTTCTTCTTCAACATGAGCATAATAAGCCGGTTGTTTATGGATTCCTATTGGGATAGGATCGATGAAGTCCTTCAACTCGTTCTGAATCCTCGGAACATGTTTGAACTCGATCTTCATGAACCTCTTGATCAGCTATTGTACACAATACAAATATGGTAATATTTTGGTGTTCTTGGTAACCCATTCTCCTAAAACTTGATGCACCAAAAGATCGAAATCTCCAATAACCAGCAATTCCTGAACATTCATGTCAATGGCCAACCTGAGTCCCAAAATGCAAGCATCATATTCTGCCATACTGTTGGTACATGGAAACCTGAGTTTTGTAGATACCAGATAGTGTTAGCCAATGTATGATACTAAGACAGCTCCCATACCCACTCCTTTGAAGTTTGCAGCTCCGTCGAAGAACATTATCCAACCATCATATGCTTCGGTGATATCTTCTACTATGAATGATACCTCTTCGTCGGGAAAATAGATTTTCAATGGTTCATATTCTCCATCTACAGGATTTTCTGCTAAATGATCTGCCAATGCTTGTCATTTGACCGCCTTCTGAGTTACATAGATGATGTCGAATTCCCTCAATAATATCTTCCATTTTTCTAACTTTCCCGTAGGCATGGGTTTCTGGAAGATGTCTTTCAGCGGGTCCATCCTTGATATGAGATATGTGGTGTATGCACAGAAATAACGCCTTAACTTTTGAGCTATCCATGTCAAAGCGTAGCTGGTGCGCTCCAGCAAAGAGTACCGGGCTTCGTAATGTGTGAATTTCTTACTCAAAAGTTATATTGCCTACTCCTTTCTTCCAGTCTCATCATGTTGTCCAAGAACGCAACCAAAAGCCCCATCTAGTACGGACAAATAAAGCAGCAAAGGTCTTCCTAGTTTTGGTGGGACCAGGACAGGTGGTTTAGACAAATACTCCTTGATTTTGTCGAAGGCTTTCTGATATTCTTCAGTCCAGCTTGTTGCAACATCTTTCTTCAGTATTTTGAAGATTTGTTCACAGATCACGGTTGATTGTGCTATGAAACGGCTGATGTAGTTAAGACTCCCTAAGAAACTCATCACATCTTTCTTATTCTTTGGAGGTGGAAAGTCCTGGATAACTTTGACAGATCCAATTCAAACCTTCGATGATTGACGATGAATCATAGTAATTTTTCGGTAGGGACTCCAAAGGCACACTTTGTAGGATTCAGTTTCAGATTGTACTTTCGAAGCCGATCAAAGAATTTCCTCAAGTCTGCTATATGATTTGTGCTTCTTCTGGATTTGATGATGATGTCATCCACATACACCTTTATTTCCTTGTGTATCATGTCATGGAAAAAATGGTTGTCATGGCTCTTATGTAAGTGGCTCCAGCATTCTTCAAACCAAACGACATCATTTTATAGCAGTACATTCTCATTGGGATAATAAAGGATGTCTTTTCGGCATCCTCTTCATCAATCCAGATCTGATGATACCCCGCGAAATCCACAAAGGACTGCAATTCATGCTTGGCACATTTCTCGATCAGTGCAACCCATAATCGCCCGAAAGCCCGGTGTCACAAGTGCATGAGCATCAACTAGGAAATAAAATAAAATACAACGTCTGTCCAAGATATAAACTGGGATAGGAACGAAAATATAAATACTCGGAAGGAGACTTTGCTGGTCACGGGTCGTAATATAAAGTGTAGCTCATCTAAGTCTCTGCATGCGTATATTCCCCTGCTCTTACAAGGCCGCTAATCATAAATGCACCTACACAAAATATGCAGCAAGTGTAGTATGAGTACGTAAATCAATGCGTACCTAGTAAGTATCTCGCCTAACTTCTAAGAGGTAGTGACGAGGGATTGACTTCAACACTTACTAAGGGCCAACAATATGATAATCTGAAATTTTAATTAAGCATGATATACGACAATAAGACTCAAAAGAAGAAATAACTAAACAAGTCTTCATCATATTTAAGAGACTAAATTACTTCCTTCTTTTAAAACATAACACAAATAATGAATTTATACCAATTATAAAAAAGAACTTCCAGTTCCGTTATCACACACAAATACCACTAAGGATGTTTGGCCCGATCCAACATAAATGTAAACAGTACACTACCGATGATCGAACAACGCGAACCATAGATGCATCTATTATCCCGCTCGCGGATCATACATGCAACGTGGTCAAATATAAATTTAAGGAATTTCTCCGCTTGCAGATCATACATGCGATGCGGTTAAATATAAATTTAAGAAATTTCCCCGCTCTCACATCATACTTGCGACGCGGTTACACATAGACTTCTTAAGTTATTATAGTAATCTTCCATTCTTTTCAAAAATATGGAATTTCAATAAAAACTTTTAAGGTCCCAATTTTTTCCTCAATTCAACTCCTTTCAAAACATTTAATAAGCAAACTCAATCCCGCTCCGTCTCAAGGCAAATAATAAACATAAATCGATAACAATATCAAAAAGGCATGATGTAAGCCTAAAACTACCCGGACACAGGCATAACTAGTAGCTACGAACAGACTCTCGCCGCCTCGTGCGTACGTATCCCCCACAAATATAAGAACATAATAATTTAGTTCACCTATGAGGTTAATTACCTCTTACAATGTTAGAAAGGAGACTTACCTCGCTCCGAAGTCCCAAAACCGGCTCCAACACCTTCCTAGCAACTCGAGCCGATGGCTATTGCTCCAAAGCCAGCCAAATAAACGTGTAAATCCATAAGTAACACTCTAATACTTGTTATAATCCAATTTATAATAATTCCTAACTCCGCTTGAAAAGTCGATAAAATCACCCTCAGGCCCACGTGCCCGGATTCTGAAAATCTTTGAAGATAAACTTTACTCATAACATCACGAACTCAAATATATAATTTATTCTCAATTCCATGCCCAAATTTGTGGTCAAAATAAAAAAATACCAAATTCTAGGTTTTCTACCAAAACCCCCACAATATCTACAAATTTCCATGTTTAAATCCTTATATAAACCATGTATTTAACTTATAATGAGTGGGAATCACTTACCTTGTATTCCTTGATGAAAATAACCCCTTGAAGCTCTCTAAAATCGCTCCAACCAAGTGAAATATGGAAGAAAAATGGGCCAAGTCCCGTTTATAAAAATCCTCCTCTGCCCAGCGACCCTTCGCATCTGCGGCTCCTTGTCCGCTCATGCGCGTCCGCTTTTGCAGCATTTCTTTCGCACATGCGGCTCTTTACGCTTCTGCAGCTACTGACCTCGCACCTGCGCAACCCTTTCCGCTCCTACGGTTCTCAACAACCTTGGCCCCTTCCATTTCTGCGAGCCATTCTCCGCACCTGCGGGCACGCACCTGCAGCCCTCTTCACACACGTGCGGTTACACCAGATGCACAACTGCTTCAGCTCTTCCTCAAATTCCAATTTTGATCTGTTAACCACCCGAAATCCACCCGAGGCCCCCGGAACCCCGTCCAATAACACCAACCAATTCCAAAACATAACGCGGACCTGCGCGAGGCCTCAAATCACATCAAACAACTCTGAAATCATGAATCATACCCCAATTCAAGCTTTATGAACTTTAGAACTTCAAACTTCTTCATTCGATGCCGAAACCTGTCAAATCACGTCCGATTGACCTCAAATTTTGCACACAAGCCACATTCGTTATTACAGACCTACTCCAATTTCCGAAATTCGACTCCGATATCAAAAAGTTCACTTCTGGTCAAACTTCTCAAAAACCTTCAAACTTCTAACTTTCACCAAACGAGCCCAAAATGAACTACGGACCTCCAAATCCACTTCCGGACGTGCTCCTAATACCATAATCACCATACAGAGCTATTCCCGGACTCGAAACCCAATCGAACATCGATAACATTGAAATGCATTTTAAACCCAAATTTATGAAATTCTTTCAAAATGCCAACCTTCCACAATAGGTGCCGAAATGCTCCCGAACCATCCAAAAACCGATCCGAACATACGCTTAAGTCCATATCATCATACAAACCTGTTGGAACCTTCAAATCCCAATTCCGAGGTCGTTTACTCAAAATCAACGCTTAGTCAGATTCTTCAAACTTTAAGCTTCCGAAATGAGAATTCTCTTTCCAAATCCACCCCGAACTTCCCAAATTCAAATTTCGACCACGCGTACAAGTCATAATACCTGAAGTGAAGCTGATCATGGCCTCAAGCCGCCGAACGATACGCTAGATCTCAAAATGACCGGTCGGGTCGTTACAATGGATGTGCTCAAACCAGTCATATCATCGTAGGACCATGCGAAGATATCTTCATACTATTTTAGGAATTGGACATACTCTTCCTTCTCTAATGGTGATAGGTGAATGCTTATACGTGTTTCCTTGACCATTTCGGAGTCCCCTAAGTTAATGTCCCAGTCTCGTCTAAATTAGACTTATGCTTGTTTTTAAAGTTTCCACTTCTCTGAAAATTTCCTCAGGTATTATATCGTCTTCCAGATCCTCTGAATTACTATCCTTATGTTGCGTTATCTCATTACATGTCACAGTCGTAGGTTCATCGAGATAGGTGATAATAATGTTGTAGAGAGAAAAATGTAAAGAATAACAATAAATAATAAAAATAGCAATGCATTAATAAAATCTTGAAAAACGTCAAACAAGTACGGCTCGATTACTCGAGCAATTATTTCAACACAAAATACTGAAAATGTCTTAGATGCTCAAAAAATTACTTTAAAATAATTGATGCTAATTGCCAGGCTACCCAGGAACTCGACGGGCCCGAGATGGTGTAGCAGTCTAATTCTTGAGAACAGCTCCCTTTTCAACTGTCTGAATGGTAATGTCTTCCTCCTCCTCATCCTCCTCAACTATCGCACTGTAATCCATTTCTTCGTCATGCAGAAACAGCTTCCTTTTACCAGCTAAGGCTTCATCTTCCTCAGACCCCCTCATCATGTCAGCTTGATGAAATGTCTGGTGCTAATGTGGTACTGGTTGTTCCTGCGGATATTAAGGACCGCGCCATTGTGGCAACCAACCAGTCCTGTTACTCTTGCCAAGTATATTCGTATCCAAGCCCGAAAGTTGTACCATGACGCTGCGGTTGTACGGGTCTGGTGATTCCTTGGAGATTCTTGTCGAGACTCGTACCATGTTCATACCCTGTCCATAGCAGTATGCTTTCTATTTTGTTGCTCCACCATTTTTCCTTTTCAATCGCGTTGACGCTCTCAATGAGATAGTATGTTCCTCCACCCAGCTTCTTCCTGTTCTAGATGATTGGAACAGTCTGATTGGTATAGATGGGATTACTCCCATCTCCATGGATGATCACATCCTGATGGTTCCATTCAAACTTCACAGCCTGATGCAGAGTAGAAACAACTGACCAACGGCATGTATCCAGGGTCGTCCCAATAATAGATTGTAGGTAGAAGATATATCCAGTACTTGAAACTCAACATCAAACTAGGTTGGGCCCATCTATAGGCTGAGGTTGATTTCTCCGATTGTGGCTCTTTGAGATCCATCAAACGCCTTCACATTCATGCTTCCTGCTTGTATCTCGTGCATGTCTTTACCCAACCTCTTCAGAGTAGTTAGTGGACATATATTGAAACTCAAACCCCCATCTATAAAGACCCTGGCGATGAATTTACCCTCAAATTGCACTGTGATATGTAGTGCCCTGTTGTGACTTAGTCCTTCTGGTGGCAACTCGTCTTCATGAAAAGTGATTTTGTGGCTTACTAGTACCTGCTCGACTATATTGACCATTTCCCCACTAGTGATGTTGGTGGGTCCATAAGCTTCACTCAGCACCTTCATCAAGGCATTCTTGTGTGTCTCAGAGTTTTGTAGCAGTGACAAGATAGATATCTGAGCGAGAATTTTGTTCAAATAGTCAACCACAAAGTATTATCCTGCTTGTAGTTTTCTCCATAGGTCGCCAGGGCCAGTCTCAACAACAGGCGGCTTAGATACAACTTCTTTGCTTGTTCCTCCCAAGTGCTCGGTGTATAAACCCTGCCAGTTCTAGTCATGCCTAGTGTTGCACCTATTTCTTCCATTTTCACTTTTTCTTTCCTTCTCACTTCCGCAACATAATCCCATGGTATAGCATCGAACTTATAAGATGGCATGGGAGCTACCATCACAGTGAAGGGTGTCGTTACCTCGACCTCAAATGGTGCTTGAGTTTGTACCATAACTGGTGTGATGGTGATGGGAGATGTTTTAGGATCATCCCCCTCCTGAATGAGTCCAATTGACCCCTTCGGATCCCATTCTTCATCGGCTTTATCACATTCACTCCCCCACTTCTGTGATCCGGGAGAGGATTATTGTGCACATTTGGTGCAGTTTCCTTCGCCTGTATTACTTTGTTGTCGATCAATGTCTGTATCTTGTCCTTCATTGTGCGATACTCATAAATTGTATGACCCTTAATTCCCGAATGATAGGCACATATCTTATTTGGGTTAATCCACTGAGAAGAATTTTCCATGGCAACGGAAGAGATGGGAGTGACATAAACAGCTACCTTCAGTCTCCCATACAGTTGGTCTATGGGTTTAGCGATTGGGGTATATTGTATGGGTGGTCTGCGGTCAAAGTTTGGTCTTGGTTTTTGGTAATTTTGGCGGGCGGGTGGTGGTGAGTGGTAATATACGGGTTGAGTGTTATAGGTGGTAGGTGGTAGCAGGTTGTTGGTATCTGGGAGGTGAAGGTTGATATGTGGGTGGAGGTGTTTGATATGTGAGAGGAGACTTAGGACCTTGGGCCACCATTATAGCACCCATTTCTTTCTTCTTAGAGATACCTCCTGACCGCAAAGCTTTATTTGTGGCATGCAGTGCTTCGAAATTTGTCACCATCCCACTTTTAATTCCTTCTTCTATTCTTTCTTCCAGCTTGATGATGCCAGAGAATTTATAGTTTTCAATAACCATCAGCCTTTCATAGTACTGCGGGTCTTGAGCTCTGACGAAGAACTTATTGATCTGTTCTTCTTCAATTATTGGTCTTACTTTTGTAGCTTCATACCTCCACCGAGTAGCATACTCGCATAAAGTTTCTATTGGTTTCTTCTTGAGATTTTGAATGTAGAAAACGTCTGGTGCATTTTCTGTGTTGAACCTGAATAGGTCCATGAAGTCGGACGCCATGCTCACCCAGTTAACCCACTTGTTCGGGTTCTGATTGATGTACCAAGACAAATCATATCCTATGAGGCTTCTCATGAATAACTTCATACGGATCCATTCATCTTTGCCCACTCCTACAAGTTTGTCACAATATGTCCTTAAATGTACCTTCGGATCACCAGTTCCATCGAACATTTTGAACTTGGGAGGTTTGTAACCCTCCGGCAGTTCCACATCTGGCTGAATGCACAAATCCTCATAATTCAAACCTTCAATGCCCTTACCACCTTCGACGCTTTGAAGTCTGCCAGTGAGCTTCTTAAGTTCTTTCGCCATGTTCTTGATGAGCAGGTCCTTCTCGGTTGATTATGGTATATATAGGGTTTGTTGCGGGGTGTGGGGTAAAGTTTCCACATATATGGGATTGACTTGATGAACTCCGAGAATCTGGGCATAAGGGTGGTAATTGGTTGAGTTTTGGGGATCAGGAGTAGGTTGTGGTGCATTTTGGGGAGTGTGATAAGTGGTAGTTTGCGGGTATTAAGTTGGGTGATGGTGTTGTTGCTGAGGAGTAGGTACTGGTAAAGTATTAAGGTTTTGAGGAGGTGTGGGGTACTGGTGTGGTGCAAGAGGATTTGGTAGCGAGTTTTGTTTTTGTGTGTTTTGTGGTGGCGTTTGGTTTTAGGTATTTGGATTTTGTTGGTTAATATGAGGGACGTTTAGGGTGAGAGAAAGATTTGCCAAGTTTTGGACCTGCTCGAGTTCTCCTTGTAACTCCAAGATCTTCTGTTCCAGACGTAAGACTAGTTCATTCTGGGCCGGAGTACTTCGGCCATCTGAGGTTTCAACATTTTCTGCTATAGTAGCATTGTCTTTTCTGATACCGCTTAAATCATCCATTTTTCCTTTCCCTTTGCTTCTGCCTTTAGGATCACTTGGTGGGGGAGGAGGTGGAGGACCTATGGATCTAGTGTGATATATGGATGATTCCAGTATGCACAAACAAACCTTGGGGAATGGGAATAATCAAAAGAAGGAAAAACAAACAAAAGGTAACCAAGTCAGTAAGGATATTAAAAGAATGTTTGCAATACTAAATATATTTTGCAAAATCATGTAATAAATCGCGTCCTAATTTGGGGGACCTCGTTGTGCTCGAGGTAGTCCTAAGCGACACATAGACTTGGAGAAAAAATTGATGCTAATAATTGCGTCATTTTGTTAATGCGAAAATGAATCAAATCGACAATAATAAGAAAGTTACTAATGGCGTTTTCCTTATTACAATCAAAATCTAAAACTAAGCTAGAAAGCAGTAAAGAACATCATTTCCTAATCTACTTGGCCCCAGAAGGACCTTCCCCGTGCTTGGATTTCTTGACTCTATCAATCAGGTTCCCTAGGTCGCGCATATCCAACAATAGGTAAGCCTTTGCTAGATGCCCTCCTTCATTGCCATATGTGTTCTGACAATCTGAGAGTCTCTTCCTCATCTTTCCCTTAAGCTCCATCAACCTTTGCTCCAAATATTCCAATCTCTCTATTGATTTAGTGGCAATTTCCCTCCATTCATTGATCGCTTCTATATCCACTTTGTGTTATTATAGATGCCTAGCTTCAGACTCGAAGACCTTTCGCGTAACCTCTTATACTTAAACTATGCTTCAGCAGCGTCATCTATGATCCTGTTTTTTAGATTAATTCCTGGCTTGACGTCTCCTACTATATCGTCTACCAGCGATAGGTAGAAGTACACATGCCGACATGATAATTGTCTTGATCGATAGTATCCTTTTCCAATATGACCTTCTGGTTCCACATATGATGTGCCTCGAACTTGAATGGAATGACGTCCCCTTTAAAATCTGCTTTGTACTGGACCATGTTGGAAACTCGAGGTATAACCTATTTTCTTCCCGCTTATCTCATTACCCTTATAGGAGCATAAAGATAGATACCCCTCAACCCGATCAATACTAGATGAGTAGTATCTCTTGACCTGATGATGAACTCACTGCTAGGAAACCATTCAAACATCCAATGTACCTTCCCGTCTATCAAATTGTTGAAGAAACGCACCCAACTTACAACATTTCTAGGTTGTGCAAACATGTCTGGGATAAATGTCATTTTCTGTGGGTGATGGTAAGCTATGTAGTCATTCAACGGTCGTCGCAGAAGCTCTTGGAGATATTCTCCCCTCTAAAAATGTTCTAATAACCAGACTTGCAATAACAGAGTACAACCTTCGAAGTGCCCGAATCCTTATTTGCACCGAGCTAAGGCGCGGTACATTTCAGCTAAGATCATGGAGATGATAGTATAGGTTTATCCCTCGATGCCTTCCATCAAAGTCATGGCGACCATGGCTAGACGAGTGTGGATCCTTCCCCATTTCATTGTAAATATCAACAACCCCAAGAAGCAGACAATGAACACATAGACTCGACGGTGCGTCCAACCCAAGGAAGTAATGGCGAGTTCATCATGATGAAGGCGATATGACTTGCTGTACCCATAACGCTCATAAAGGAATTCAAATGAGATGTATGACTTCTTCAAACAAAGCAACTCATCGTTTTCTTGAAACCTAGCATTTTTAGAAAACCGCGAGGGGTGCAATTCTCTGGCACTAATAACCCTAGACTATCCCATGGAAGCTTAGCAAAGCCTCTTATTTATTCTAGGAGAGGAGTCATTTCTATGTCACCAAAGAGAAAGAAAATCCTTTTCTCATCCCAAAACATAGTATCAGCCTCGATCAATGCCCTCTTTGGTCGGATTTCTATGAAGGAAGGCAAATTACGAGGACCCTTCTCACATAATTCTTGTCGCAAGGCGCGATATTTTTCCACCAATCAAGTAGTAGAGGTGGGATGTTTTGGACCATGCCGAACCTGGGGACTTCATGCTTCATTCTCTGCAAGCAAATAAAGTTAGCCCTTTCCCCCTCCCGATCCGACCATTTACACAATAACGATCAACATATTGGCACATTTTCTCCAAGTAATGAACATAACATGGTAGTGTCCATTGGGATTGTGAAAATCCCGTCGAACTTTGGACAAGGCTTATCTTAGCGGGCTATTACGTTAACAACGACATAACCCGTACTAAGTTTAACATGATGCATGTACATTTGATGTTGGACTAAGGTTTCTAGAATGGTCTAGATTGGTACTCTCAAGCGGACAACTTGAGAGGGAAATACATGGGACCGTCGAATGCACCACTGATCGACTAGTCTACCGCAAATAAGCCTTTCCGATTTAAAAAAGGGTAATTTTGAAAGAGCGTGGACACTCATCAAGTGCCGCTATGTTGATAATTGGAACGAGTGGAGTATGATGTAGAGCATGCTTTATGCAGAGATAATCATATTGCCAAGTATTTTCATGATAAATACATAAAAGCAGTAAATACAGTATTAAGGTAAGACATGAAAACATAAAAAAGAAAGACAAAGAAAGAAGTTTGTTTGTGTAATATATGTGAAAATTGTAATAAAGCAAGAAAGGGAGTAGGTATGGGAGAGGCATGATATAGCAGTTTTTAAACAAAATGAAGAGCAGTCATAGTAAATAATGGTGAAGGGGAAAGGGATGTTCATGTTATAACAAATTTAAACGAATAAAAGTGGAGAAGTGAAATGATGTGCATTTTATAACAAAGAAAAATTAATCCACATAAACCAAGTTCATTATGGTAAGAGCCTAACAACTTCCCCAGCAGAGTCGCCATGCTGTCGCGCCCTGTTTTCTCGCGAAACCAGGTTTCGATGTTGTGAAAACTCTTTTGGAGGGGAGATAGAGTGCTAAAAGAAAAAGAGTCGCAACCTAACGATTTTTGAGATGAATTTGGGCACCTATTATGCAGATAACTCTGTTTGACTAGTCAACACCATCAAATATCGGGTAAGGACTTTACCTCAAACATAAGGTGTTAGGCACTCTTCGAGGTCCACAACTGTGGGTCCCGGTCAAATTAAGACTATGTGGATTATAAAGGGAGTACAGGTCCAATGAATTTATTATAACACAATGAGAAATGAGGATTACAAGGATATAACTATAACGGTTTGTATTGGATTATTAAATGTGTAAAAAAGTGAAGGGGGGGGGGGGATCCTAAGTTTTTTATCCTAAAGGATCACCCCATGCAACATAAATAATACTTTGCAACTCCCTTGAGACAGGAGTTACTCATATTATTCAGCGGGCACAAACTATCATATCCTGCCCTATTACTATGTTAAAGTTGTTTACCTAAATACTCTCTAATTCAATTCTAAGTCGTATCCTATGCGTGCACTACCTGTCCCATGCCTATGGTCCAGGAGGTATTGGACCTCTATTTGGGTGGTTCTAGACTTTACCTAGGCTGCTCAAAATGATAAAACTAGGCGACATACAAAACAAGTTGGACTTCATGTAACGACAGTCAAGGGCTCAGGTTAGCCTCCACACTTACACAATAAATGCACGCAAATAGATTTTTCGCATTAAGCATTAGATAGTTTCAGAATTGAGGCAAATTAAAGCCATTAAGCCCTATGGACATGGTTTCTACGTGACTCTGAATACCAATATCACATATATAACATTATACTCTTAGTGAGGAGGCAATAGACCATTTACGAACTTTAGGGCTGTTAACGCAGGCTTTATAGATACCAGTTTTAGAAAAGTGACATTGTCCTATGACATGATTTCTAATAGTGGTGTAGCTAAACAATGAAAATAGTTATGAGAGCCCAGCCTTGAAAAGTTGATCTTATAAACGAAATTAAGCGAGTGACAATGTCCTATAGGCATGATCTCTAGCAATTGACAAAATAACTTGATTTTATAACACTTTACCCCTATAAGCATGTTATCTAGGCGAAGCAATATGACAACAATAACAGTAGCTAATTGGTTGATTAAGGTCCTATGGACATGATTTCTAGGTGAAAATCAGTAGAACATAAGCTAGTATAATCCTATAGGCAAGGAATCTAATGAATATGTTGAAGTTATAAAAATCGAAGGAATGTTTATTGACATTTGTTTCCTAAAGGCATGCTGTCTAGTAACACATAGCAGTAGTCATAGGAATAAATAAAGCACAAGATGTGCGAGCATGTGATTCTCCTAATGGCATATCTCTACTACTGTACATGGAGATTGAATAACATATATGACAGGTTGGATAAAATAACAAGTAGATCATACGGATCTTATAGGCATGCTTTTCTACCTTTCATGCAAACATTAGAGTGTACTTGTTTCCCCAATTTCACTAAAATTCCAATTGTTTATTACAAAAATATTACAGACCCAGTAATGAATGTAATCACAAAATGTTATACAAGCAATAACAGTAGGCCCATAGCAGGCCCAAAAGGAAATACCCAACATTGCATGGGCCTTCAACAACTCTTTCTTCACACATAGCATACCTAGATTCCAACAAAGGACTGTACTCATCAGCAAAGCCCAGAAACCATAGAGGAACTCACACGAAACCAAACAGCCATAGATTGACCATATGATCCAGACATTGAATCACTTAAACAAACCAGTTTGCATATTCAGTAAATAGAATGAGGAAAGAACTTAATTCATGAGATAACTCAAGTCTTAGTAGCAAGGAGAGTGGACAAAAAACCTCAAGTCCTGGTGTTTTAGAGTTCACAAGGGTCTCGAATGGACCCCGAGCAGTGCTCACACTAGGAGGTCAATAGAGAGAGTCTTAGTGGCCTTGGCTTTTAGTCGACCAAGAGTGATAGATTCAGAATAATGTAGGTAACAAAAGAGAGTGAGAACAATGATTAAGGGACAGAATCTGAAGAGATATACTTGTATTTTAGAAAAGCAGGCATAGCAAAGTTGTCTAAACACATAATATGCTAGTTAAGAAGGTAAAAAAGACTTAGAGGCAGGTTGCTATTATAGGTTCAAATACTTAGCAAGAAGTAACACATTGGCAAAAACACATCGAAAGAGTTTGGGGTGAAACAAGTTCCCTAATATTACAAGATTAGTAAACAAAGATGCATAATGTCAAACAAGTCTCGGTAGAGCACTAACTTAGAAGGTTTAAAGCTAAAGGGTCCAAATTATGCTAAGTGTCCATCAAAATATCAAGGGACAGACATGTTAACTTACATTATGAAGAAAAATAGTATTAAACATGGTAGGGAAACATAAATTAAGATATCTATTCCAAAGGTCCCAAATAATCACTAAGGCTACATAATCGTGCAAATCAAAGACATGTTGAGGAACACATTAACAGGAGAACAAGTCATAGCCGATAGTGAAGGTCTTAACATAGACTAGAACACACTACAGATGCAAGTCAGCCCTTACAGGGATTCAGAATAGAGTGGAAAAGCAAGCTCATGCCAAATAGAAAATGTAGACATTCAGGTATCAACACATTAGGCTAATACGAACTTAAGGGGGTCTAAATCATTTAGGTGAAGCATATTCAAATAACATATCTTAGAAACGGTATCTTTAGGTAAAATTAAATGCTAAATAGGCTCAAAACAAGTGCAAAACTAACAAGGTTGCACACAGAAGTAGCCTAGAAACACATTAAGCCATAAATTTTAGAGGTAAGAATATGCAAATCATAAACACATAAGAACGAAATTGCAAAAGCCAAGTGACTTACCAGTTAAACGGACAACAAGAAAGAACAAATTTCACAATATTCTGAATATCAACAAAGAGCTTCAAAGGAACCCCGGGCAGTGCTCACACCAAGAAAAGGTTGAAAAATCGAATTCCGGTGACCTAGACTTTCAGCCGGCCAAGAATCAAGGTATAGAACAAGAGAATGAGAGAACAATAAAGTAATAGCTTCAGTTTTTAGTGAATTTAGCGGTTAAAGGTCTATCTTAAAGGGGAATGGGGAGGGGTTTATATAGTCGTTAAATCAGGCGAGTAAATAAAGAAAGAAATCAATCAAATAGGAACAAAGAAAGGAAAAACATACATGCAATCATAAGCAACCAGTAAAGGAAAGAAATAGAAAATAAAACCCTAATTTAGGTTCAACATTTGAGAATCTGTTTACTGGTATGAGAAACTAACGATTCTTCCACGTATATGAATGAGATATTGTCCAGATCCTAGCAATTGAAGTTGAACGACCCGAATCTAAGAGATGGTACTTGCCATGTTTAGGCAAGTACTAAGTGATACTATAGTCTTGCAGGTAATACTGAGATAATACATAAAAGGCAAGAAAATCATGGAAAGAATCCATGATTGAGACAGATTCAGAGAAGATTGAGAGGGCGGCTACGATTTCTGAGGAGAATAGAAAGAGGATTTAGGGACGTCGTCTTAGATAAAATGATCGGGTTTGGGGCGGGTTTGGTTAATTAAGAGGGAGAGTGAATGAGGGCCGTTGATCTTGAGAGATTAACGGCTAAGATTTAAAATGAACGGGACAATTCATAAAAATGGGTACCGACCGGGTCTATTAAAGGGTCGTTTGGCTTTGGATGGGGACTATTGGGCTAAGGATACTGTGCCAATTTTGGTCCGAAATTTAGTTTAAAGTTGGGCTACTATTTAAATACACAAAATTTGTCAAAATAATTTATAAAAATACTTAATAAATAAATACAAATATTATTTATTAACTAAAATGATTAAAAATAATAATTTAGTATTATAAAAATATAAAAAAATACTATTTTGACACAAATAATATAAATAAAGAGCATTTATGTATGAGTATGCTATTACTGCAAAATTGTACAAATAACTTTAAAAATACTAATGTAATTATATAAAAATGAAGTAAAAAAAATATTTGAAACATGTATTATAGGGGCAAATAATAATTTTAGGTGACTAAGTCATCACAAAATAATTTGAAGGAGTAATTAATAAGTATTCAAGTAATTTAAATGCAAGAAAATTAATTTCAAGGCTATAAAGACCATGAGAAAATTATAAAATATTTGTATAAATATTGTAAATTAAGTAATGACATTTTGAAAAATATATATACTATTTAAAAAAATATGAGGGCAAAATTGAGTATCAACAGGAGCCGCGCTCAGGAGGAAGGGCTTTTGTACGAACTTTTTGGAATCCAAACCCTTCAATTTTGGTGGTTCCCCGGGATTTGATCAACCTTGGAATTATAGATTTCCACCTTCTTGTCGTTTGCTTTGATCTTCTTTTTCCCCGATTCAATTCGTTTTGTTAGTTCCTCGAGTATCTTCATGATCGCGGGATTGGTCCCTGATTCATCTTTGTTCAATTTCCTTGAAACCGATTTGACCATGTGAATAACTTCATGGGACGGCTCGGGCCTGATCCCGCTTGGTGCATGGTTCTGATTTTGGAGTTGTGCTATTATGGCTTGTTGAGCCTGCAACATCTCGAAGATCACCCGAAGGCTGATTCCGCCTTCTTTGCCGCCATGTGTGCTCTGAGCGGTCGATCGAACATCCATGCGGATGCTACTCTGGGGATCGACGGCCAAATTTGCATTAATGACTACATGGGAGCTAACGTTGATTGGATCTATAGTCGAGACTCCATCGAGGCCAACTGGAGGTACGTCGTTCCCCGGTGCTATGTTGTCGTTTTCATCATGATGACCGAAGTCATTGTCCACGTGTACGGGTGCTACTTGAGAGTTCGACATGTTGATCTTGGAATTAAAGACACTCACAAGAAAAAGTGTAAAATGGTGTGTGTTACGAAGGTTAGTACCAGGCAATCTCTATTATCCTTAGCCCCACGTTGGGCGCCAAACTGTTTACCCTAAAAACGGATAACAATTAAATTTATAAGTGGTTTTAAGGATGCGTGATATAATTTGGCACAAATTGAGAATATATATATTTATTAATATTGAAATTGACTGTAAAAGAAATAAATGCAAACCAAACGAATCGAATAGCCTTGGCCCTCGAGTTTGATCACCCTTGAACCAAGCGAAGATTCAACTGATATAAGAACAGTGTAACACGATATTGAAAGCTAGAAGAACGCAGTATATTACTTCGTAATGCGTAAATGTGATGTGTCTTACAAATGATCAGACCCCCTTTATATAATAGGGGAGTCCTACTCTTGATACAATTCTAAATACAGTAAGAAATCTCATGATTGACTAATTAATCGACCTCTTCTTGATATGTGCCGGGATTTTTGCCGTGATCCTCACTCGATTGTGGATATTTAGGCTTTCCGTTATTTGGCTCAGTAAGCTTACCTCGATCTCGCTCGATCTCTATCTTGCTCGGTCTCGATCTTGGCCGATCTCGATCTTGATCGGTCTCTGGGGCACGAGCTCGGCAATCTAACTTCGCACCATGGTTCGATATAATACGAGGTTGAACCTTGGCCTATCATGTTCCAGTCTCGATTAGTCATACGAAGGATAAGCCCGATTTTGACCGTATACACCTTTATAATTTTTTATCATAAAAAAACAAACGATTTAACCAAGCTAGCTACGTGTTGGATTATCCCCAATCTTTAGGCACGTGTTTGGGAACTTAAGTGCATCTATTCCGTAGCCTTTCAAACTTAAAAAGAGTTTAGGGAAAGAATTCTTATACAAGCATAGTCAATATGTTGATTGAAGGACAAATGTATCCATCGACATAGCATTGGAGGAAGAAGGCAATGTTGTTTTGCATTTAGACCAGTGAACGTTTGGTTTAAGAGGCATTGCATAATCAACGAAATAACGGGCCAACAAATGAATGAAACATCAAAAATAGCACGAGCTAGTCAGTTTTCGGACTGATAATTGAAAAATAGCTAGTATTTATAAAGTCATTGAAAAATAGTCACTATTTTGCTGCAACAGAAAAAGTTCCAGTATAATATACTGGAGATTGGAACACTTATGCATGAACTTCCAGCATATATGCTGGACCAATATATTATGCTGGAATTACATTATATTATATACTGGAACTTTATCATAATATACTGGAGTTCCAGCATAATATATATTTTTCCGAATTTTAAACAGTGTTTTCGTTCAAATTTATCTTTACATGAAAAATGACTAAATTTCGATTACTTTTGAAACTGTGACTATTTTTTAATGACCACTTGTAAATCTAATTATTTTTAAATTTCACCCGTCAAATGCCAAAGAGGCTAAGGTCAGCTACATTTCTGGGCGAACTTTGGACTGAATGGCCCCGAAGAGGCATCTAAAATGAAGTCCACTCTCAAGTCTCAACCCAAACCTTATCATGTAAAGTCCATTTACATAATCCCCATCAGTCCACAAAATCTTGGTCGAATAATTTAATTTGAAGTTTTGAAATTTCAAGCTTAAATGGAATCAAAGCTAAAGTAGCTCGATGATGGGGTGCATTTTGTTTTTAGTTACTCATTTGGTGGGGTAAACTATGCAAAAAGAAGTGAAAAACTGTTTATAAAGTTGTTCGCTACACCCTTGAGAAAACACCGGTTCTCTCTTGAAGTTGACACTTTATTATCAATGATTGGGGGTTCTACAGACAGCCTTGTACACAAAAAGCAAAAAAAAAAGGATAAAAAAACGTCTTTATTATGATACATTATATTACGGTGGATATTCATAACTCCTATAACACCCACCACTCTTCTTCATTATTTTCATAACTCCCACTATTCTAATACTTATGGTTGTAGCTTTCGTACCTTCATAATCTCTCCCATGATCTTTCTACATGATCTGCCATGATTATGGTATTCTTTTATATACCTCTATATAATACCATAAATAAAGGATGAGAAGTGATATTGTACATACTTGAATACATAGAAGAAATAAGAATCTCTCATCTCTTGCTCCCTACTTTCTTGCCTATTTCTTTGTTTTATATTATTACTTTGAGCTAAGTTTGTTAACACGTTATCAGCACGAGGCAGTCTCTATCCAGTTGAGTTACTTACATCTACAAAATTGTCCAACATCATGAAAAGCATGTTCCAGCCGTACATAATATTCCTCTTGAAGAGATGAGCTTTTCTTTCTCATTTAGCAATTTCAAAGAATGCTATCAAATATAACTGAAGGAACAATAAGGTTCTTTATTGGTCCTAAAGTTTCAATTATCTGAAGTTTTTTTTATTATAAATTAAGTGGTTGATCATGCGCCATTCTGACTTTTGAAAAGGTAATGTGAGATAAGTTTCTCTCGGGTAATCTTGATAGCACAACTAGTATACAAATATACGATCCAAATGGAAAAGTATTTTGAATTTGTATTGGCTAATCAAAACTTTAAATTCTCGTATATTGGAAAATTGAGTGAGTTTGTATCTCTGCAAACCAAATTTTCATTATTTGTTTATGGTAATCTTAGTACATTCTATTGCATTACAAATTCTAATTTTAGTTTCTTGTGACTGACAATACATGGCTACTCCTATTTTATAACCGATATGGAAAGCAACAAGAAGGTAGAGTCATTCAAGTATTGACTTTTTTATTAATGTTAAAAATATTATCAATTATTCTTTTTTTTTCAATTAAAGGACTTTGCATAATAAGATAATTTAGAATATTATACGGCATGTAAGTTATGAGATAAATGATTTTTGCCACTAATCTTTATAATGCTTTTTTAACTTCAGTTATGCATCAACAATATGACCACCAAAAGCAAGAATAGTAATATTTTATGTTTTATTGAAATTTAATTTACAACGACATGGTAATACTTTTTAAAGGTTCAAGGGTGTGTCATAGTGCATTTTGGCCTATTACGACTGGTTCAGGATAAGCCGGTGGGTTCAAGTCCCAGCGCACCATAAAGGTAAGACACTGGGTTCGAGTCCTGATGCATCATAATGATAATAACTGAATTTGAGTCCCAACTCATTATGGCATAACATGCCTTTCTATGGATAAGACATTAGTTTGAGTCTCATGCATCATAATGGTGATTGGGGCGAAAAATGCGCTATTGATGAAAATTATGAAGCCCATCCTACTTGATATGCTCCATTTAGTACAGCGAAGTTGGTATCAGTATATGATAAGTCTTAATTTTTCATGATATTGATATTGTAGTAAGTCTCAAAAAGAAATTTTTTGAGTTCCAAATATATTAGTCAAAGTGGTTGGCACATTGAGACTATAAATAAAAGTAAGACTGAATATCTTCCGATTACTATAATCATGCCAGATAAATATAAAAGATTACCCGATTTTTCTTCTATTTGTAAACATGATGATGAAATCACATGCCACAAGTAAACTAGAGGTTTACTGAAATAAATATTAGTTGGCATGACCGGTTGGCCATCTCGGTTCAATTATGATGCAAAAATTAATTGAGAAATTACATAGGCATATATTGAAGAAATAGAAGATTCTTCAAGAATTATCTTGTGCTGCTTATTCTCCTGATATACCAGTTAAGGTTGGGATTAAATCCCCTGATTTTTGGAACAAATAAAAGGTGATATATTTATGGGCCCAGTCACCTACCATGTGGACTATTTACTATTATATAATTTTAATAGATGCATCTATTATATGGTCACATGTTCGTTTGTTGTCAACTTGCAGTGTGGATTTTGTAAGGTTGATAGCTCAAATTATTAGAGCACAATTCCAGAATATAAACTATGATAATTTATCTTGATAATGTTGATTTAGATCCGACTTGGTTTAGCAGAAATTGTATGCCTCCAATTATAGCTAAAACATTGGTTATGAGATGTATTATTTAATATACAATAACACTTGTACGCATCTAGCCAAGTTATGATATATTCTCCATATCATAATTGGTTCAGGGTCAGGAACCAAATAAATTTTATCTATAAATATGAATGTGCTATGTAATTTAATTATCCCACCACAATGCACAAAGATGGATTCACAAAGAAGGTTGGGATATGTGTTGGTGGTCTTAACATTAGGGGCAGAAAATGAGCAGCTGAAAAGTGATACTTGGAATGAATTATTATGCGTATATCTAGAACCTCGTACAAGAAAATATGAACTTGAATAAAGTGATAATTCATTTGTAAAATATTGCCAGGTGCATTTGCTGACCCAAAGTAAATGTCATATTTTAGTTGTTAATGCTCCAAATAGAATAAAATCCATGATGGACAGAGTTTATGACACGCATGAAGCGTAATAGACTAATCGATTTCAAAGATAAAGCTCCCTGAAAAAGAAGATGAGCATATGTTCAAGATGGTCATAATAAGGAGACAAGTGCTTTATAAGAGTACCATGACATAAAACTTTATAAGACCTCATGGAAGTGGCTCAGGTACCTGAAAATAATGAGATAAAGAGATCTCAATAAGTTATATCTTTAGTGGTAATGACATAACCGGTATAAAATGATCATCGATGATATTGTTGATATAATGTAGCGCTCAATATTATTAATATTGACGAGGATCTTGAGCTCAAATCTGTCATGGAATTTGGATAGATAAATGATTGGTCAAATGAAACATACGCAATGAAAATTAACTTCACCTGAAAAATGTGAAGTTGGATGGGTAATCGCAATACCTGAAAGTATAAAGTTGTTGAATGTATAAATGTGTTCTTGTGCGAAAAGTTAAATTAAAAATCAAGTCGATAGACATAAAGCCGACTTGTGGCACATAAAAATTTATAAATATCCTGTATTGATTATATGGAGACATGTTCTCCTGTGATGGATGCAGTCATTTCAGGTTTTAGTCTGATAGTATGTTTGATATGTATATTATGAAAATCCTTGAAAGATTTAAATTGTTCTGAAGCATATTAAGTGTCACGGCCCAACTCCCAACCTTAGGGATCGTGATGGCGCCTAACACCATACTTGCTAGGCAAGCCAATGTTAGAATTTGATTAACTATTTATCCTTTGGTTGCTTATTCGAACGTAATAAAACAATTTTAAAGTAAATTAAGTCTAATGATTTCCAGCGAATAACCTCATAAATAAAACGTTAAACAAATAAATAAACCGAGCCATAGACTAAATATATATAACTCTAAGATTACCCAGGGTCTGGTGTCACAATTTACGAACTTCTAAGAATACTACAATTAATGGGCTGAAAGAAATAATATATCTGTTTTGAGTAAATAAAACAATCTCTATAACTAAGAGAAGACTCCAGAAATCTGCGAACGCCGACAGATATACCTTGTGTCTACGAATGATGAGTGACCGCTACTAAAATCTCTAACGCTGGCCGGTACCTGGATCTGCACAAAAGAGTGCAGAGTGTAGTATTAGTACAACCGACCCCATGTACCGAGTAAGTGCCGAGCCTAACTTCGACGAAGTAGTGACGAGGCTAGGACAAGATACCACATAAAACCTGGACATCGAATCATACTAACAGGAAATAATAGCAATTAAAGAATGTAAACAATAATTAGTTGGAAGAGTGCATGCGATAGGGATTTTTCAACATAAGGAATTAGGAAGACAATAAGGCAAACACGGATAGCGATCAACAATAATATTAGCAATTAAAGATAAAAAGTAAACTTGCACGGCATCACCTTCGTGCTTTTACTCTTAGTCTCACCAAATAATAAATATAATGCACGGCATCACCCTTCGTGCTTTTACTCTCATACTTACCAGATTATAGTTAAGAATTGCACGGCATCACCCTTCGTGCTTTACTCTCTTCCTCAAGTTATAAATAAATCATGCACGACATCACCCTTCGTGCTTTTCACTCTTCCTCACGATATAATTAAGTCATGCAGGGCACCATCCTTCGTGCTTTTACACTCTTCCTCACAATCTCATCAAATCATCAACAACATAAAAGGGGATTTCACGAGAAACAATATTTCATCATAATTTCTATCACCATTTAATATTTCGATCTCAACTCAATGTTCTCAAAGGAATTTCACAAGAAATCAATATTTCATCATGGTTACTATCATCATTTATCATTTCAATCTCAACTCAATGTTCTCAACATTTTACCAACAACAATAATCACAGATGATAGGCTTTAAGACAACCAGAACAAGAAATAATATTTACTCGCATGGTATGACCTGACCGCAACGTATAGGTACTCGCCACCTCACTTATACATTGGATTTAACAAACAAACAGGTAACAAGTAGTCATATAATACCTATTCCCTCAAGCTAAGGTTAGACACAACACTTACCTCAATTTTGCAGGCCACTCACTGCTCAATTACTGGTTTTCCTTTCGAATTCACCTCCAACACATTCGAATCTAATCATAATTAACTTAATATCATTAATTAACGCTAAAGGAACTAACTTTACTGAAAATTATAATTTTTCCTAAGTTTTCTCAAAAAAAGTTAAAACCCGACCACGGGTCTGCTTGGTCCAAACTCGAGGTTCAGACCAAATTACGTTTACCCATTCACCCCGAGCCCGAATATGCAATTAGTTTCTAAATCCGACCTCAATTCGAGGTAAAAGTTTGATTTTTACGAAATTTCCTAGTTCTACCCAAAACCTCAATTTTTACCATGAAAATTCCTGATTTTTGATTTAAAAGTGATGAAAAACATTGGGTAATTGAAAGAGTAGAGTTTAGAATTGATTACCTACACTTTTGGGATGAACTTTGGTGAAGAAAATCATCCTTAGGGCTTGGTAGTTCGAAAAATATGTGAAAATAGGTTCTGACCGAGTTTTAAAAATTATTTTATATAGCTGGGTAAGCCTTCTACGCGATCGCGTGAGCCTGCCCGCGTTCGCGTAGCTTTAGGAACTGGGCCATCGCGATCGTGGCCCAGTGTTGGGAATCGCATAGTGTTAACAGGATTCCTCCCCCAGGACAAATTAATTCATCGCGTTCGCGTGGCCCAAGACGCGTTCGCGAAGCTTTACCCCGCCAGTGCTCCGCGTTCGCATGAGAGGTTATGCGTTCGCATAACACAAAAAGGTGATCCCCAACAATTTACTTTATGCGATCGCAGATGTAGTTATGCGATCGCAAATGTAGTTATGCGATCGCACTGAGTAAAATCGCATGTGCACCAGTAGTAGAAAAACCAGGAAACTTTCCAAGTGTAAAACACCTCGTGGCCTATTCGAAACTCACCCGAGCCCTCGGGGCTCCAAACCAAACATGCACGCGTCCAAAAATATCATACGAACTTGCTCGTGTGATCAAATCATAAAAATAACATGTAAAACTATGAATTAAGCCTCAAAACTCATCATTTTTCTCAAGAACACTTAAGTTCACTATTTCTCAACTGGACGTCCGAATTACGTCAAATAAACTCTGATTCTCACCAAATTTCACAGATAGTATTCAAATAGTATAAGAAATCTGTGTCGGGCTTCGGAACCAAAATACGGGCCCGATACCGATGGTTTCAAATGTTAAATTTTTTTCTTTATTTCATTAATAATTCAGCAAAATAATTTCTTTCAAAAAGTGATTTCTAAGACTTGGGACCTCGGAATTCCATTCCGGGCATATGCCCAAGTCCCATATTTTACTGCGGACCACCCTGGATCGTCGGAACACAGATCCGGGTCCATTTACTCAAAAGGTTGACTCAAGTCAACTAAAACCAAACTTTAAATTCTAAAAATTAGTATTTCTCATATTTTTGCATAAAATCTTTCCGGTTTCACGCCCGGACTGCGCACACAAATCGAGATGATTAAAATAAGATCTTTTATGGCTAATAAGACTAGAACGGAGTCTTAATTCATAAAATAACCTCTTGGGTCATCACAATCTCCACCTCTAAAACAAATGTTCGTCCTTGGACGGACAGAGAAGATTGATTACCTGAATTGGAAAACAAGTGTAGATATTTACTCTGCATGTCCGACTCGGACTCCCAAGTAGCTGCCTCAACGGGCTGACCTTTCCATTGCACTCAAACTGAAGGATAGCTCTTAGACCTCAACTGATGAACCTGCCGGTCTAAAATGGCTACCGGATCCTCCTCATAAGTCAAGTCTTTGTCCAATTGGACAGAGCTGAAATCTAACATGTGGGACAGGTCACCATGAGATTTCCGAAGCATAGATACATGAAATACCGGATGAACGGAGGATAACCTTGGAGGTAACGCAAGTCTATAAGCTACCTCCCCTACTCTATCAAGAATCTCAAATGACCCGATATACCTAGGGCTCAACTTGCCCTTCTTCCCAAATCTCATGACACCCTTCATGGGCGATACCCGAAGCAATACTCTCTCTCCAACCATGAATGCCACATCACGAACCTTACGGTCGGCATAACTCTTTTGCCTGGACTGAGCTGCACGAAGCCAATCCTATATAATCTTGACCTTATCTATGGCCTCTTGAACTAAGTCTGTACCCAATAACCGAGCCTCTCTCGGCTCAAACTATCCAATTGGCGATCTACACCGCCTACCATATAATGCCTCATAAGGAGCTATCTGAATGCTCGACTGATAACTATTATTATAAGCAAACTTCACTAATGGCAAGAATTAATCCCAAGAACCTCCAAAGTCAATAACACATGCGCGGAGCACATCCTCTAAAATATGAATAGTACACTCGGACTGCCCGTCCGTCTGAGGATGAAATGTTGTATTCAAATCAACTCGAGTACCCAACTCTCGCTGAACTGCCCTCCAAAAGTGCGAGGTAAACTGTGTACCTCGATCAGAAATGATAGATACTGGCACACCGTGAAGGCGAACAATCTCTCGAATATATATTTCAGCCAACCGCTCTGAAGTGTAAGTACTTTCCACTGGAATGAAATGTGCTGATTTAGTCAGCCTATCTACAATAACCCAAACGGCGTCGAACTTCCTCTGAGTGTGTGGGAGTCCAACAACGAAGTCCATAGTGATACGCTCCCACTTCCACTCAGGAATCTCTATTTGTTGAAGTAAACCACCGGGTCTCTGATGCTCATATTTCACCTGTTGGCAATTCAAACGAGCCAGATAAGCAACAATATCCTTTTTCATCCTTCTCCACCGATAGTTCTGTCGCAAGTCCTGGTACATCTTGGCAGCACCTGGGTGAATAGAATACTTAGAACTATGAGCCTCCTCAAGGATCAACTCATGAAGGCTTTCAATATTAGGCACACATATACGACCCTACATCCTCAAAACACTGTCATCTCCAACTGTAACTTTCTTGGCACCACTGTGCCGAACTGTGTCCCTAAGGACCATCAAGTGCGGGTCATCATCATGCCGATATCTGATACGTTCGGATAAAGAAGACCGAGCAACTGTACAAGCTAGAACATGGCTGGGCGAAATATCCAACCTCACGAACTGATTAGCCAACGTCTGAATGTATGAAGCTAACAGTCTCTCACTAACTGGAATACATGTCAGGTTGCCCATACTTAATGCTTTTCTACTCAATGCATCGGCCACCACATTGGCCTTTCCTGGATGACACAATATAGTGACATCATAATCTTTCAATAACTCTAACCATCTCCTCTGTCTCAAATTAAGATCCTTTTGCTTGAACAAGTACTGGAGGCTACGATGATCTGTGTAAACCTCACATGGCACGCCATAAAGATAGTGCCTCCATATTTTCAATGCATGACCAATGGCTGCCAACTCTAAGTCATGGACAAGATCATTCTTCTCATGAATCTTTAATTGCTGCGACGCATATGCTATCATCCTGCCATCCTGCATCAATACTGCTCCAAGCCCAACATGGGAAGCATCACAATATACCGTGAAAGGTCCTGAACTTGATGGTAACACCAATACCGGTGCTGAAGTCAAGGCCGTCTTGAGCTTCTGAAAGCTCTCCTTACACTTATCCGACCATTTAAATGGGGCACCCTTCTGAGTCAATCTCATCATCACGGCTGCTATAGATGAGAACGCCTCCACAAAACGACGGTAGTATCCCGCCAAACCCAAGAAGCTCATGATTTTCGTGGCTGAAGTGGGTCTAGGACAGTTTTTGACTACCTCTATTTTCTTAGAATCTACCTGAATACCCTCTGCTGATACGACGTGACCCAAGAAAGCTACTGAATCTAACCAGAATTCACACTTTGTAAATTTTGCATACAACTGATTATCCCTCAAAGTCTGGAGTGCTATATGGAGGTGCTACTCCTGCTCCTCCCGACTGCGGGAGTATATAAGAATATCATCAATGAACACAATTACGAAGGAATCCATATAGGGCTTGAAAACTCGATCCATTAAATCCATAAAGGTTGCTGGGTCATTAGTCAAGCCAAAAGACATCACCAAAATTTCATAGTGCATATACCTTGTCCGAAAGGATGATTTAGGAACATCAGACGCCCTAATATTCAACAGATGGTAGCCTGATCTCAGATCAATTTTTGAAAACACCCTGGCACCCTGAAGTTGATCAAATAAATCATCAATTCTTGGCAATGGATACTAATTTTTGATAGTGACTTTATTCAACTGCCGGTAATCTATACACATCCTCATCGATCCATCCTTCTTCTTTACAAACAAGATCGGTGCACCCCAGGGTGAGACACTAGGCCTGACGAAACCCTTATCAAGCAGGTCTTGCAACTGTTCTTTCAATTCTGGTGGGACCATCCAGTATGGAGGAATAGAAATGGGCTGAGTGCCCGGAGCAACATCAATACAAAAATCGATATTCCAGTCGGGTGGCATTCCCGGCAGGTCTGAAGGAAATACCTCGGGGAACTCACAAACAATATGAACTGAATTTATAGAAGGAACCTTGGCATCAGAGTCGCGAATATGAGCTAAATAAGTCAAACATCCATTTTCAACCATGTGATGAGCCTTGGCATAAGAAATCACTCTACTAGGAGAATGACCAGGAATCCCTTTCCATTCTAATCGAGGCAACCGCGGCAAGGCTAAAGTAACTGTCTTGGCGCGACAGTCCAAGATGACATAATAAGGTGACAACCAATCCATGCCCAATATGACATCAAAATCAACCATGTCAAGAAGCAACATGTCTACACTAGTTTCAAGACCCTCAATAATGACTACGCACGAATGATATACACGATCTACAACAATAGCCTCCCCCACCGACGTAGACACGTAAACAGGGACACTCAAAAAATTGCGTGGCACAACCAAATACAAGGCAAAATAGGACGATACATAAGAATAAGTAGACCCCGAATA
Organism: Nicotiana knightiana; assembly: GCA_005239525.1. Classification (NCBI taxonomy): domain Eukaryota; kingdom Viridiplantae; phylum Streptophyta; class Magnoliopsida; order Solanales; family Solanaceae; genus Nicotiana; species Nicotiana knightiana. The sequence continues at coordinate 34,945 of ML411737.1, read as the reverse complement.
AAAAAAACTAAGGCATTTCTATTGCAAAATGAAATGATACCTATAATGATAGCATCGGAGGACTCCGCCTCGGGTCTACTGGAAATGCATATAATCGGGGCTGGGCTCCACCACCCTGAACCACGTCTCTAAGAGGACCTCTGATGGGCGGACCTCCACCTCTAGCGGGCTGCCTCCACCCCTAGCAGCCTGACCTCCACCTCTAACAATTTGTGCTCTACCTATGGCTACCTGGCCCCTACCCCTGGCAAGCTGGGCAGGCGGTGCTAGAACTATAGCACGGGAATTCTGATAGAGAATATCCGACGCGCGAGGACAATATCTGGCAATGTGACTCGAGTCACCACAAGTGTAACAAGACCTCGGCTGCTAAGACTGCTGGCCGACAAACTGACCCTGTCGACCAGTATAACCACCCTGAACACTCTGGAGAAGAGGTGCACTGATAGGAGCTGATGGTGAACTATAGACTGGCTGAGTAGAAGGAGGTATATAATAATCGTGACTACTTGAGGTACCATGTGAATCCTGAAGTGCTGAATGGAATGGCCTAGAAGAATGGCCTCTGCTGAAACTAACTCCGCCTACAGATGAGGCACCACTGTAACCACCAGAATGGCGAGGCCTCTTGTCTGATCCCTGACTTCCCATCCCAAGAACCGACTCAACCCTCCTGACTACATTAGTCGCATCCTGAAAAGAAATCTCAGTCCCTGTCTCTTTGGCCATTTGCAACCTAATGGGCTGAGCAAGGCCCTCAATAAATCGTCTGACCCTCTCTCTCTCTCTCTCTCTCTCTCTCTGTGGGAAACAAGAGAATAGCATGTCTAGCCAAATCCACAAAACGAGTCTCATACTGGGTCACGTTCATGCTGCCCTGCTGAAGTCGCTCAAACTGACGACACTTCTCCTCTCGAGTAGTAACAGGCAAAAACTTCTCCATAAAGATATGGGAAAACTGATCCCAAGTCAAGGCTGGCGACCCAACTGGTCGAGTCAACAAATAATCCCTCCGCCATTTCTTGGCGGAACCAGCCACCTGAAAAGCAACAAAATCGACCCCATTGGTCTCCAAAATACCCATATTACGCAATACCTCATGAAAACTATCCATATATTCCTGAGGATCCTCTGAAGTCTCACCACTTAAATGGACATGGAATAACTTAATGAACCTGTCCAATCTCCACAAAGCATCGGTGGGCATAGTTGTCCCATCAAGGGCGGCGCTGGAGCAACTAACTGAATTACCCCAACTGGATTGGCTGTTGGTGTCTGAATCTGAGGAGTAGTCTGAACAGGAGTGTGGATTCCTCCTCCAGCTTGCGATGCGGCTGCTGTAACAGGGAATGTGATAGTCTGGGCTACACTCTCCATAATGCCCACTAAACGGACCAAAGCATCCTGAAGTACGGGGTGGCAATAAACCCCTCTGGGACCTGAGCTGGCCCCGCTGGAACGGTCTGAGCTGGAACCCCCTCATTGATCTCAATATGGGGTTCCACAGTTGGGGATGCTGTCTGAGCAATGGGCTAAGTCCTGCCCCTGCCTCGGCCCCTGGCGCGGCCTCGGCCTCTGCCCCTAGTAGGAGCTGCTGCTGCTGCTGCTGGAGGACCGGAGTGTTGCTCAGCGGAAGAGGAAGCACGTGTTCTCACCATCTGCGAGAGAGTAGAAGAGTTCAATCAGTATTTGAGATATCAAGAATCGCACGACCGAGTAGAAATTTAAAAAAATGGAGTTTTTTCCTAACTCGATAGCCTCTGAGAGATAAGTACAGACGTCTCTGTACCGATCCTTCAAACTATATTAAGCTTGTTTGTGAATTGTGAGACCTATGCAACCTAGTGCTCTGATACCAACTTGTCACGACCCAACTCCCAACCTTAGGGATTGTGATGGTGCCTAACACCACACTTGCTAGGCAAGCCAATGTTAGAATTTGATTAACTATTTTTCCTTTGGTTTCTTATTAGAACACAATAAAACAATTTTAAAGTAAATTAAGTCTAATGATTTCCAGCGAATAACCTCATAAATAAAATGTTAAACAAATAAATAAACCAAGCCACGGACTAAATATATATAACTCTAAGACTACCCGGGTTCTGGTGTCACAATTTACGAACTTCTAAGAATACTACAATTAATGGGCTGAAAGAAATAATATATTTGTTTTGAGTAAAATAAAACAGTCTCTATAACTAAGAGAAGACTGTAGGAATCTGCGAACGCCGGCAGATATACCTCGTGTCTCCGAATGATGAGTGACCGCTACTATAATCTCTAACGCTGACCGGTACCTGGATCTGCACAAAAGAGTTCAGAGTGTAGTATCAGTACAACCGACCCCATGTACTGAGTAAGTGCCGAGCCTAACCTCGGCGAAGTAGTGACGAGGCTAGGACAAGATACCACATAAAACCTGGACATCAAATCATACTAACAGGAAATAATAGCAATTAAAGAATGTAAATAGAAATTAGTGGGAAGAGAGCATGCGATAGGAAATTTTCAACATAAGGAATGAGGAAGACAATAAGGCAAATACAGATAGTGACCAACAATAATATTAGCAATTAAAGATAAAAAGTAAACTTGCACGGCATCATCCTTCGTGCTTTTACTCTCAGCCTCACCAAATAATAAATAACATACAAAGCATCACTCTTCGTGATTTTACTCTCATCCTTACCATATTATAATTAAGAATTGCACGACATCACCCTTCGTGCTTTACTCTCTTCCTCACCTTATAAATAAATCATGTACGACATCACCCTTCGTGCTTTTCAGTCTTCCTCACGATATAATTAAGTCATGCACGACACCAGCCTTCGTGCTTTTACACTCTTCCTCACAATCTCATCAAATCATCAACAACATAAAAGGGGATTTCACGAGAAACAATATTTCATCATAATTTCTATCACCATTTAATATTTTGATCTCAACTTAATATTCTCAAAGGAATTTCAAAAGAAATCAATATTTCATCATGGTTACTATCATCATTTATCATTTCAATCTCAACTCAATGTTCTCAATATTTCACTAACAACAATAATCACAGATGATAGGTTTTAACACAACTAGAATAACAAGAAATAGTATTTACTCGCATGGTATGACCTGACCACAACGTATAGGTACTCGTCACCTCATCTATACATTGGATTTAACAAACAAACAGGGAACAAGTAGTCATACAATACCTATTCTCTCAAGCTAAGTTTAGACACAACACTTACCTCAATTCCGCAGGTCACTCACTGCTCAATTACCGCTTTTTCTTTCGAATTCACCTCCAACACACTCGAATCTAATCATAATTAACTTAATATCATTAATTAACGCTAAAGTAACTAACTTTACTGAAAATTATAATTTTTCCTAAGTTTTCTCAAAAAAAGTTAAAACCCGACCCCGGGCCCGCTTGGTCCAAACTCGGGGTTCGGACCAAATTACGTTTACCCATTCACCCCTGAGACCGAATATGTAATTAGTTTCGAAATCCGGTCTCAATTTGAGGTAAAGATTCGATTTTTACAAAATTTCCTAGTTCTACCCAAACCCTCAATTTTTACTATGAAAATTCTTGATTTTTGATTTAAAAGTGATGGAAAACATTGGGTAATTGAAAGAATAGAGTTTAGAATTGATTACCTACACTTTGGGGATGAACTTTGGTGAAGAAAATCGTCTTTAGGGCTTGGTAGTTCGAAAAATATGTGAAAATAGGTCCTGCCCGAGTTTTAAAAATTATTTTATATAGCTGAGCAGGCCTTCTACGCGATCGCGTGAGCCTGCACGCATTCACGTAGCTGTAGGAACTGGGCTATCGCAATCGCGGCCCAGTGTTGGCGATCACATAGTGTTAACATGCTTCCTCCCCAGGCCCAATTAATTCATCGTGTTCGCATGGCCCAAGATGCGTTCGCGAAGCTTTACCCCGCAGTGCTTCGCGTTCGCGCGTGAGAGGTTACGCGTTCGCATAACACAAAAAGGTGACTCCCAACAATTTACTTTATGCGACCGGATGTAGTTATGCGATCGCACTGAGTAAATCGCCTGTGCACTAGTAGCAGAAAAACCAACAAACTTTATAACTGTAAAACACCCCGTGGCCTATCCGAAACTCACCCGAGCCCTCGGGGCTCCAAGCCAAACATGCACGCAAATCCAATAACATCATACGGACTTGCTCGTGCGATCATATCATAAAAATAACATGTAAAAGTATGAATTAAGCCGCAAGACTCATCATTTTTCTCAAGAATACTTAAGTTCACTATTTCTCAACCTGACGTCCGAATCACGTCAAATAAACTCCGATTCTCACCAAATTTCACATATAGTATTCAAATACTATAACAAATCTGTACAGTGCTCTGGAACCAAAATACGCGCCCGATACCGATGGTTTCAAACGTTAATTCTTTTCTTTATTTCATTAATAATTCAGCAAAACAATTTCTTTCAAAAATTGATTTCTAAGGTTTGGGACTTCAGAATTCTATTTCGGGCATATGCCCAAGTCCCATATTTTGTTGCGGACCTCTCGGGATCGTTGGAACACAGATCCGGGTCCATTTACTCAAAAGGTTGACTCAAGTCAACTAAAACCAAACTTTAAATTCGAAAAATTAATATTTCTCATATTTTCACATAAAAGCTTTCTGGTTTCATGCCCGGACTGCGCACGCAAATCGAAATAATGAAAATTAGATCTTTTTATGGCTAATAAGCCCAGAACGGAGTCTTACTTCATAAAATGACCCCTTGGGTCATCACATTAAGGTTCCCAAGAAATTTATTAAATAAAGCTTCAGCAATTCCTTATGTGGATTAGAGCAATCATGGCGGACATGGTTTATTTTTGTGTCTAACAATAGGTGCACTAATGTATCTTGCTAAAACCATGAGTATAACAGTTTTCTTGCAAGATATAGTTTTACTCCTATGTGGAGATATTAAAATACCATTAGTGTTATATTGCAAAAGGAATCCTTGATATAAATTTGTTTATTCTAACAAATATTGTCAAGGTTTTGTTGGTTATAAAAATGCAGGGCATGGTTCGTTGTTCAGATAATCTATTTGGCTGTGAGGATACTGTCATATTATGATATTCAACAAGATTCCAATTACTTTGAAGACGATACTTTATGCATAACTCAATCGAAAGGACTATCGAAGGAGACAAAATAAAACATATTCCACCAAAGTTCTATTTCAGACATGATCGATGTTCAACAAATTTATTCAAGTGATAATTTGACAAACTTTTTCACAAGGCATTGCCAACCTCAGCAATTGAGAAGTTGTTATACAAGATAGGAATTCGTCGTCTCTGAGATATCAAGTGATATTTTTGTAAGAGGGAGTATAGCATGCGCTTCACTCTTTTTTCTTTAGCTAAGGTTTTATCCAATTAGGTTTTTCTGGCAAAGTTTTTTAATGAGGCAGCAAATAATGCGTATTGCATGATATGTGTACTCTTTTTTCTTCACTAGGATTTTTTCCCAGAGGGTTTTTTTTCTTGTAAGGTTTTAACGAGACACATTATCTATGGACATCCAAGGGGGAGTGTTATGAAACATAAGATTATGGTGGATGTCCATAACTCCTATAACGCCCACTACTATTTTCCATTATCTCCATAACTCCCACTACTCTAATACTTATGATTGTAACTCTCATACCTCCATAATCTCCCTATAATTTTCCTACACGATCTCAAATACTTAATGCCATGGTTATGGTATTCTTTTATATACCTCTATGTAATACTATAAATAGAAGATAAGAAGTGATATTGTACATACTTGAATACATGAAAGAAATAAAAATTTCTCATCTCTTGCTCCTACATTCTTATTTATTTTTTTATTTTATATTATTACTTTGAGCTAAGTTTCTTAACTGCCTTTATTATTTTTATCAAAGCTAAACGAGTAATGAATATTATTTTATTATTTAAATAGTGAATATTATTTTACCACTTAAAAAATTAGGTAGAAGTCCATTGACAGTAACATAGCAACTCGTTGATATTCTTGACAAATAGTATCTTGAAATAATTACACCTACAAGTGTACGACACATCTTTTATCATCATTGGTTTCAAAAGAAATATGAGGACACAAATTCAAAAACAATATTCGAAGCTAGGAAAAAAATCGTGCTTGCCATTTTCCCACCATCTTATTATAATTTTGACTATATAAAAACATGCTTGCAAATAAGTCCTAAAAATCATGAAACCAGAGGCCTTTTATGGAGTTTCAAATAACTATAGAATATGCTTTAGTCAAGTTCGTATCACTTTTGCTGAGTGTTGAATCCCTCCAAACACAATTTACAGTTTCATTCTATAGTAATTAGTTTAACTAAAATACACAAGTTTTACGAGTAAAACGTTTCAAAAGATTTTGTGCACTAATTAATATTTCAAGTTAAATTTTTCGTCAAATTAATATTTAACTTGTTTATAGTGTTGTGGGAGGGAAAAACAAAGTGGGGTTAGGGGGGAGAGGGGGTCACACTTATGGTTACTAGCACTATTATAGTTTTTTTTTTTTTTTGGTTTCCTACTCGGTGTGCGGTACTCACATTGGGGCCCGATTAAATCCGGATTCGTGCCGGAAAATTCCACATTGGAGAGTAAAGCGCTCTCTAACAAAGGCGACTGTATAACCATAGACTCGAATTTGAGACCTCTGATTAAGAATAAATGAGTACTTACCACTCTATCACAACTCTTGTTGGCAGTAATACTGTAGTCTTTCTCCTTCTCTAAGAATTGTTAAGTATCAAATTGTTTCCTAGTTTTGAAAATGCAGAGGCAGGTAATTCTTTTCTTGTGCAACCGATACAAAAATGAAATATCTTTTATGTGTCGAAATATTTTTCACCTTTAGAATTAATTTGTTTATTACAGTAAAATTTGGGGGATGGGAGAGGGGTAATGTTTTGGAGATAATTTGAATGTTACAAGCTGACAAAAATATATTTACAATGTTAATTAGAGCGAGAGCAACGAATTATGAGTTACAATACTTACAAATTATAACTTAGGCCCCTATAATAACAATATTTTTTCTTGAGGCGGATATAAAGTGGCGGTGCTAAATTCATCTGAATCTAGTACTTTTAACACATATCATAAATTTATGTATAAAAAATTATCTAAATTACAAAAATTAATAATTATGAACCTATAATCTTAACACATGATGAATTTAATAGTAAGTAATTTAAAGATTAAACCTGTACTACACGGTAGATCCTATGATTTTCTCATCTAGTGTAAGTAATCCGTTTTTTTTGCTCGAACAAACGGATATTCGATTTGGATGTGAAAATCATTTCAACAACGGTATTGTACTTTTATGTTTTACTAATGCTTCAATAATTTTTTGCAAAATATTCAAATAATTTCAAAACATAACTCAGTCAAAATTTAATTTGACTCAATAGTCAAAGATTTTAATGCAAAAGTAATGCACAATCTAATCAAATTAGGAAAGTTAATTAGAGTCATTGGGTTTGTAATCTTTGGTAATTAACCGATGCCAATAAAAGTAATCCAAATTAGGTTGCAGTAATTATATATATGTTGCCTTGGGAACAAATCCACTCCTGAGTTCTAAGGGTCATTATTAGGAGTACTAATTACTAGTAGTACTATTTCATAAAGCAAGAATAAAATTAATTCCCAACGGCTAAATCGGAAATAATGAGAAAACATTTATTGTTCAGAATAAAAACTCTACTTCTTGTTATTTGTCGTTTAAGATTTTTGCACACTCATTAAGAAAAATAACTTAATAATATTAATTATAATGGTTATTTGATTAATTATCTCTTTGTTAAATGATAATCAATGAACACATAACTTCTTTGCAATAATAAGTGTGAAATGAAACCAAACAATTACTATCTTTTGAAATTTTCTAAAATGATAAATAATTTAAACTTAAATTTATTTTGCTAAAGCAATAAATAAAAGGATTGGAGGCAGTATTAATTTTTTTTTTCTCATTAAAAGTCCAATCAAATTGGAAAATAGGTCAATAATACTGAATGTAACCGTTGGATGGTGGGATTTTATCCCATATATATTCTGGTTAATTTATAATGTTTGCACATTTATTAACATACCTAACGAAAATGGACTCTTTTTTGAATTTTTGGATTTGTGTCAACGAGAACAACAGAGTGGAAAAGGTTGGGCTGAAGATATATACTTTCTCTATCTCATATCATGTGTCGTGTTTCTCTTTTACACGTCATTTAAAAAATATTAATTAAAAAAGGAATTAGATTATTCTACCCTTATTTATATCTTAAGATATAATCTCTCTTTATTAAATATTTATTTTATTTTTGTGTTATCTTCATCTTCAAGAACAATTATTACTAAGAGTAAAAAAAGAAAAAAATGATCAATTTTGTCTTGAACTTTTAAAATGAAAAATAATTTGAGACAATTATTTTTGATAACCACGACTATTAATATGAGAGGGAGGAAATAGAAAACATGTCATTAAAATTTATCTTAAAACGCAAACAATGTTTAGTACCAACTAATACTAAGAACCAAAGCGTCAGTGACACGATGGATATGGACCCTTCAATATTGAACAGTTAATTCATGTAATTGAAGTAAACATAGTCTCAAATGATCAGTTCAGTAATCTGACGGTACAAATGCATTATCATATCCGAGTCACTAGACTCACTTACTATGCTGAGTCAACTCGAGAACAAGACAGAAAAAACAACGTAATCACACACACACACACACCATTCTTATCTTAGCAAAAAACTGATTTCACACGCATCCTCATCATCATCTCTCTTTTGGACACACACACGAATGTACAGTCTTGCTTCAACGATATAGTAGTAGTATTTTAGTAATAAATATGAAATCAGGCAATTTTCCTCTTTATTTATTTAATTAATTAATTAAAGCCTTTCATTTACTCCATTCTCTTCTTTTAAGCTAAAGCAAATCCCTTTCCGCCCTTAAATTAACCCTAAATCCCAGACATGTCCTCTCTTTCTTTCTTCCTCTTGTCTTACAGAAATAGCAAAATAAACTTTACAACTTGATTACTTTAATTAATACTATAATAAAAGGCATAATCTTTAATTTATTACTGTTTTAAGTCCTATTTATTTCCTATATTTGTCCCTACTCTCTTGTTACAAAGTCTGCGGGATAAGGAAGAAAAAATAGATACTCTTCTTCTTTTTTTTTCATTATTATATACAACCCACTAATAACCCCCTTTTCTAGAGAGAGAAAGTGTTGGACTGTTCTAGAGTGAGAAAGTGTTGGAAGCTCAGCTCTGCTACTCTTCTATTTGTTTATGGATAATAAAAGCGGTAATTCATCTGGTGGTGATGCTGATTCTACTTCTGCTACGACTAGTAGCAGCAGTGGTAATAGAGATATGTATTTGAAACACCTTAACAAAATCTCCCATAAGATTTCTAAACCCATTAGAAAACCTCCTCCTCCTCTTTTTGACATCAACCAGAATCTTCAGACACGTCCGCAGGCGCAGACCCAGCACGCGCCACCACCGGGCCCGCCTCTTCAGAATTTGCAGCCTCAACCGCAGCAACAGCCACCGGTGTATAATATTAACAAGAGCGATTTTAGGGATGTTGTTCAGAAGCTTACTGGTTCCCCTGCTCATGAACGGATTTCTACTCCTCCGCCTATACAACAGCCTAAGGCTCCGAGTTCACGGTTGCAGAGGATCCGTCCTCCGCCGCTTGCTCAGATTACCAACCGTCCTCCTCCCTTCGTGAGCGCTTCTAACGCTGTTGCTGGTGGAGGTATTGGATGTGGTGGTGGGTTTGTTGGCGGTCAACGGCCTGTTCACGCACAGCCGTTATCTCCTCTTCCGCCGTTTCCGGCAGTGCATGCGGCGGCGGAATCGCCGATCTCCGCTTACATGAGGTTTCTACAGAGCTCAATCGCCTCTGGTCCCAGTGGGTTATCACCACTGGCTCCGCGGTGGAACAACGTTGGTCCGCCGCAGCAGCAGCCTCCATTTCCGCCTCAGTCGTTTCCGCTGCCGCAGCAACAGAACATTCCTCCGCCGCCGACCGCGTCTTCTTCCGTTTTACCATCGTTTCCGGCTTTTCCGTCATCGCCGCTGCCGTTTGGGTGTTTGCCGTCGCCAAAATCGCCGTACGGTTTGCTGTCTCCTAGTCTGCTGCTTTCACCGTCCGGTCACCTAGGGTTTCAGCAGCTCCCTCTGTCGCCGACACTTCCTGTGCCAAGCCCAAAATGGAAGGGTATTTGAGGAATTTCATAGAAACATTAAAAAAAAAGGTAAGTCTTTTAGGAGTTTTAAAAATCTATATTTTTGTTTTTTGTTTTTTTTTTACAATAGGAATATATTTTGTACATGTACATTCTGGGGGGAATTATTCGATTATATTCAAGAGTAGTCTTTTATGCCCAAATATGATGATGTAGCTATCAATGGCTAATTAGGGTTTGTTTTGTACATGAATGTTAAAGACAATGAAGAGAGAATTTTTTGTTTGTTCATTCAGCTATTCTTTATCCTCTTCAGTGAGAAGTTTGTAGAATTCTGATTCTTTGTGGTCTGCTACTTTAATCTTTAAGTATCATTTATTTAGAATGTGATTGAGCGAGCTGATTATTGCTACTGCAAATTCCTTGTATGTAGTTGCTGATGGGTTCTAATGAAATGTATTCCTTTCAGCTAAGGCATATGTAAATGATATTTGGTAAATTTTGTGTCTATCATTCACAGCTAAGGGTGTGTAAGTATGGTCATCTTGATGGAGTAACAAGTTCAAATTAGACTCTGCATTTGCTTCTGGTGCAGTATCCAGTTCCAGTTTGTTTGAATTTGCCTTAACTAGGGTACTTTAGTTTCCCTTTATTGAGTTATTTCGCGCAGTTTTCTCACTTCCTTACATCATATATGCTACATACAAGAGCATGGTACACCTTTTTAAGTAACCAACAAAGTTTCAAGTACACGATTATTGCATTTTCAACATAAGGGGCAGGAATTGAGGCTTTTCTTCTTCTTCTTCTTCTTTTTATCTCTGAAAGTTTGTCACTAGCATTGTTTCATGGCATTGGAATTGGAATTGGCCCTTTTCCTTCTGGCATTGATATAATTTGTTAGTATTGCCTTGTTGATTGGTGGTAGTTGTGGTTGGTGTAAGATGCAGGGTTCTGCACACCATATAATCTCTGTTTTGGGTCAAATTGTGTTTACTGGTTGATGCTTTTTCTCCATTAACACAGTGGGGTTTTCATTTGAAAATCAAGACTTTGATGTTGATAGTTTTCATGTAAGGTAGAGTAGACTGGAGCTTTCTGAACCTGCTGACTGAGTGCTCCTTTGTTTAGTTCATTTTTACTTGAAGAAATTAAACATGTTGTTACATTCCAATTACAAGCGTTCTTTGTGCTGCGTTGTATGTCTGTGGTTTCTTTGCCAGTCCTACATCTACATGGTTGGAAAGTGGAAGCCATTTAAATATAGTTCCTAGTTTGTTATCTGAAGTACAATTAGGAGCTTTATAAATGAAAATGTCTTTAGCATGGCCGTTGTTTTGAAGTTACTATTTTAGTCTCTAAAGATAAAGGTAAAGCGAACAACTGACATGGAGAGCTTCTCTTCCTAGCGGTAGGCGCTGCTTGTGCTTTTTCTTTGTATATCTCTTTTGATTCATGTTTTATTAGAAGGGTATAATATGTGGGAGTACGTCCTGCGCTCTGTTAATTTTGAACAACCTTTTGACTAGTTGATTTCAAGAACCTTCTTTTAGCCTTTTGTGCTTGGAGACAATGCTGGTGGGGCTAATCAGATGGTTTATTCCTGCTTATGGTTATAACTTCCATGAACCATATGAATCATTTATCTGCTTTACCCAGAGGAACCACATCCACACACCACATTAAATGTGGTGATGATGACATTCTCCAAATGTCACTGTATGCTTTTTATGGATGAAATTCATGAGCTCAATCGACAGTTCTTTTCAGTAATGGTGCATTATTTGGACAAAAGACTTGCAGCCGTAAAAATGGATCATGGGCTCGGAGACATTCTCCAACCC
>ML411737.1:0-16107 GCA_005239525.1 Nicotiana knightiana | reverse complement strand
GGGGGGGGGGGGTCCTAAGTTTTTTAGCCTAAAGGATTACCCCGTGCAACTTAAATAATATTTTTGTAACTCCCTGGATATGGGGTGTTACTCATATTATTCAGCGCACAGACTATCATCTCCTGCTACCCGGTTACTATGTTAAAGTTGTTACCTAAAAGCGTTCTAATTCAATTATAGGTCGTACCCTATGCGTGCACTACCAGTCCCATACTTATGGTAAATGAGGTATTGGACCTCTATTTTGGGTGGTTCTAGACCTCACTTAGGCTGCTCAGAAACGTTAAAACTAGGCGACATACAAAAATACATTGGACCACATATAGGCAGTTAAGGCTCAAGTTTGCATCCACACTTAAGCAACAAATGCACGCGAAATAGGCTTTGATGTTAAGTTGTTCAGAATTAAGCACCTTAAACCCTATAGACATGATCTTTATGTGACTTTGGATTAAGACATGCAAGCAATTTCAGATGCAAGGTGCTGCTCATAGACAGGATTGTCAGTTGTCGCATACTGATTATTAAAATGGAAGATTTCCAGTTATTAGTCCTGTAGATGTTGCGTCTAAGTGATTTATGTAGTAAATACAATGGAATATATCGAGAGAAACCCATAATTACTCATGATTTGATATTGGTCTACGTGAATGGTAAACAATGTTGAGAGGGGCATCATTAACAGTTATTATGGCGAATAGTGGTATCCTATAGATAGGATCTCTAATGATTAGCATCTGGAACCAATTTTGTTGTTATAATTTAACCTTATAGGCATGTTTTCTAGGTGAACAGTGCGATGCAATAACAAATGAGATGATTAAAATCCTATAGCCATGATCTCTAGTGGATATGCTGCAGTAATGCAAATTGAAGAAAAGTTCAACAATATTTATTTCCTATGGGCATGTTTTCTAATAACATGTAGCAACAAGGATAATTGAAGCATTTGAGCTTATGCTTTGCTAGTAGACGAGTAGTGTGAGTGTGTGCTTCTCCTAATGACATGATTTCTACAGTGTGCATAGAGAGTGAACGATGCATATAGCAAACACATTGTGAAGTCATATATACATGCTATTTACCCATCGCAGGAAAATATTAAAATCTACCCCATTCCCTTTTACTAACAACCCCAATTGTTTATACAAAGATTATTACATGCCCAATAATGAGTAAAGTAACCATATTACATAACAGTGAACAGGCCCACAGTAGGCCCAAATAAAATAAATAAATACCCAGCATTGTTGGGCCTTCAATATATCTTACAAAGCATACCCAGGCCTTCAACAAAGAGCCATGTTCAATACACGACTCAAGGGTCCATAGAAGAGTCCAAATCAATTCACTTAGCCACAACACCAAGTGTTGCACCACTTGGAACAACCAATATAGATACACAGTATATGACAGGGAAGAAGAATAGTAGGAACAATTTTGGAGTTTGAGGGAGTGACTAGGACCAAGCCCTAGTGTGTCAAAGTTCACAAGGGCCTCAAATGGACCCCGAGCAGTGCTCATACTAGGGAGGCCAACAATAGAACCTAGATAGCCTTGGATTTCAGGAGGCTAAGAATGAGAATTCAGAATAACATGAGTAGAAAGTAAGGAGAGTGGATAGTTATAGAGGGACATAAATCAAGTGATACACCAAGTTGTGCATGCATAGAAACTAGTCAAGCAGGCCGGTAGGTTCAGCAGGATTTCCACACATAGCAAAGTATCACATAGACAACCTCATATTCAAAGAATTAGGAGAAGAAACAGGTTTACATGCATACATAGATTATCATGTACAAATGCATGAAGTTAAACTAGTTGAGAGCTAAAGATCCAAATTAAGTTAAGTATACATCCTAGTGCCATGTTAATTAGTATTTAGACATGATGGGGGGACACACATTGTGATAATCACTGAAAGGACATGGTAGCAAATGAACCAAAGGCATATTAGGGAAACATATTAGCATAGAATCAAGGTCATAGTCGATGGAAAAATGGAGTATTTATCTTAAAATCAGGATAGCAAGGAAACATATTTGGATCAAACTTTAAAGCAGTATTCCATAAAGTTGGGACTAATACACAAAGGGAAGTCAAGAAGACACACTTAGCACTAAAGGTTTCATTCAAGTGGGGGTGGCTTCTTTAGAGTTGGGGTGGTATCCAAAACAAAATATGCAGAAATTCTGGAACTAACAACATATGGTCACAGTAGTCAGATTGATATCAAAATGGACTTGCATTGAAGCTAAAAAGTGAACATATTCAGATGCTAGAGGTACAAAACTCATTCCAGAAAAACAAAAAATCAACATAGAAGTGAAAACCGTAGTGAAGAATACATATTAGTCTAACACAAGCAGTAAACTATCTCATGCGTTCAATTATCATAGAATGACAAAGAGTATTGAGCATTATCATAGTAGTGCGATATTAGGGATTCACAATTAAATCATGCTTATGTAATTCAAAGAGTAATAAAGAGCGTAATATCAAGAACCCCAGGTCTCCGATGCTTCAGAGTTCACAAGAGCCTCTAGAATGGTCTCCGAGCAATGCTTGCACTAGTGGAGATCGTTTAATGGCCTTGGCTTTCAGCCGGCCTAGAATTCAACGGTTTAAAAACTTTTCGATTGTGACACTGAGTGAGTGAGTACAAGAGGAGAATAGTGAGAACAATAGCAGTGGTTAGGAGGTTCAAAGTATGTTTAAGGGGATTTAGGGGATGGGTTTATATAGTAGCAGATTTAACACATAAAATAAGGAAATACAGTAGATTAAACATAAAATAAGGAAAATATAGCATGAAAAATCAATTAGAATCAGTTTTAGGAAAAAACCAGGAAACCCTAAATTAGACGAGGAACAAAAATGGTAGAAATCTCACTGAATCGAAGACATGGAGTTTTGTAGTTAGTGTATCAGGTCAGAAACATAAAGATAATACAGAATCAGAATCAAAAGAATGCCAGTGACTTAGCTTCCATAAATAATCATGTACCAGTACTTGTAGCATTCAAAAGGAAAATTAGCAAACGTAGTCGTATATATATGTTCAAAAGAGGGGGGGATATAAGATAGAGTATTTGTAATAAAAGTACTAGTAATATTAACAAACAGAGAGAAAAATATAGTTCTAAGTTTAATGCCGTCAGCTTGACTTAGAATTTTTCTTAAGCTAAAAGAATTGTTGAAGCCTGTTTCTCAAACATTTTGGTGACATAAGGTTTCAATCGATGTCCATTTACGTTGAAATTTTATCCACCATCTATGTGTTGTATTTCAATTGAACCATAAGGAGTAACATTTGTAACATTGTAGGGACCTGTCCACCTGGACTTTAATTTTCCTGGAAATAGCCTAAGTCGGCTATTGTAAAGAAGTACAAGATCTCCACTTTTGAAGCTTTTTTCTCTAATAAAATTGTCATGCCACTTATTTATTTTTTCCTTGAAAATTTTGGCATTTTCATAAGCTTCTAAGCTCAATTCGTCTAAATCATTAACTTGAAAAAAATCTATTTCTTCCGGCAGAGGTTAATTCAAGATTCAGTGTTTTTAATGCCTAAAAAGCTTTATTTTCTTATTCAATGGGCAAGTGACAAGCTTTTCCAAAGACTAATCTATATGGGATGTTCCAATTGGCATTTTGAATGTCGTTCGGTATGCCATAATATATCATCTAATTTTAAAGCCCAGTCTTTTCTTGAAATTCCAACCGTTTTTTCAAGAATTCTTTTTAACTCGCGGTTAGAAACCTCAACTTGCCCTTGAGTTTTAACATGATATGGTGTTCCTGATTTATGAGTCACACCATATTTTGACAGCAAAGCAGAAAATTGTCTATTCACGAAATAAGTCCCTTGGTCACTAATGATGACTCGTGGTATGCCAAATCTAGTAAAAATATTTTTCTTAAAATATTACACACTGTATGATAATAATTCTTCTATGTGGTGATAGCTTCAACCCATCTTGACACATAATCCATGGCCACAAGGATATATTCGAAAGAGTGAGAGGAAGGAAAAGGCCCCATGAAATCTATCCCCCAAACATCAAATATTTCACATACTTGTATTGATTGTAACGACATCTCATCTCTCCTAGTAATGTTACCTGTTCTCTGACACTTGTCACATTGTGCAATATAGGCACGAGCATCCTTAAAAGTGTTGGCCAAAAAAATCCAGCCTCCAACACTTGAAAGGCAGTTCTATTTGCTACATAATGTCCTCCAATTGCTCCATCATGGCAATAATACAGAATTTTGTTCATCTCTTCTTCGGGTACACATCTTCTGATGATATTATCTGCACAATTTTTAAACAAGTAAGGTTCGTTCCACAAATAATACTTAGCATCAGATATAAGCTTTTTCCTTTGTTGATAAGAGAAATCTTGGGGTATCCATTTTCCAACCAAGTAATTTGCAATATCCGCAAACCAGGGTGGTTGAGTAACAACTGAGTCAATAGAAAAAATATGTTCCTCAGTAAATTCTTCCTTTATATCACAAGAGTCAAGAGGAGGGGTTTCTAATTTAGACAAATGGTCAGCTACTTGATTTTCCGTTCCTTTTGTCCTTTATCTCAAGGTCAAATTCTTGGAGAAGTAAAACTGTCACGACCCAAATCCTCAAACCATGGGATCGTGATGGCGCCTAACACAATACTTTCTAGGCAAGCCGATGTTAGAAATTTACTAACCATTTCCTTTTAAAGTTTACTTAAACATAATAGAACAATTCATAATAAACACGAAACCTAATACCTCCAAATATATATATATATATATATATTCATGAACGGTAATACTAATCGAATGAACAAAACCGAACCTCGAACTAAATATATCTAACCATAAGTCTACCCAGTGTCTGGTGTCATAATTCACGAACTACTAAGAATACTAAAAATAATGGGATGAAAGAATATATCACTGTTCTGAAAGAAATAAAACAGCGTCTATAAAGTAGAGAGGAGACTCCAGAAATCTGCCGGCGCCGACAGATCTACCTCGTGTCTCCGGATGGAAGTGCTCAGCTACTAAGATCTCCTAACTTTGGCCAGTATCTTGATCTGCACCAAAGAGTGCAAAGTGTAGTATCAGTACAACCGACCCCATATACTGAGGAAGTTCCGAGCCTAACCTCGGCGAAGTAGTGACGAGGCTAGGACGGGACACCACATAAAACCTGGATATCGAAATCATGCTAACAGGAATAACAACAAATAACGGGAAGCAAGCACGCGATGGGGAATTTTCAACATAAGGAATGAGGAAAACAATAAGGCAAACACAGATAGTGATCAACAATCATTTTAGCAATTAAAAATAGAAAGTAAACTTGCACGACATCACCGTTCGTGCTTACACTCTTAAGCCTCACCAAATAATAAATGGAATACACGGCATCACCCTTCGTGCTTTTACCCTCATCCTCACCAGATTATAATTTAAGAATGCACGACATTACCCTTCGTGCTTTAATCTCTTCCTCACAATATAAATAGATAGTGCACGTCATTACCCAGCATGCTTTACACTCTTCCTCACATTAAAAATAAATCATGCACGACATCACCCTTCGTGCTTTACACTCTTCCTCACAATATAAATAAATCATAAATAACATATAAAAAAAGAAATTTCACAAGGAACCAATATTTCATCATGGTTTCTATCTCCATTTAATATTTAAATCTCAACTCAATGTTCTCAAAGGGATTTCACAAGAAATTAATATTTCATCATGGTTTCTATCTCCATTTAGTATTTCAATCTCAACTCAATGTTCTCAGAGGGATTTCACAAGAAATCAATATTTCATCGTGGTTTGTATCACCATTTATCATTTCAATCTTAATTCAGTTTTTAGTATAATATTAATCTCGGTGGAACCGGACACAAATCTCTCAACATTTCACTAACAACAATAATCACAGATGATAGGCTTCAAGAAAACCAAAATAATAGGAATTAACATTCACCAGCATGGTATGACTTGACCACGACGTATAGGTACTCGTCATCTCACCTATACATTGGANTTTCTAGGCAAGCCGATGTTAGAGATTTACTAACCATTTCCTTTTAAAGTTTACTTAAACATAATAGAACAATTCATAATAAACATGAAATCTAATACCTCCGAATATATATATATATATATATATATATTCATGAACGGTAATACTAATCGAATGAACAAAACCGAACCTCGAACTAAATATATCTAACCATAAGTCTACCCAGTGTCTGGTGTCATAATTCACGAACTACTAAGAATACTAAAAATAATGGGATGAAAGAATATATCACTGTTCTGAAAGAAATAAAACAGCGTCTATAAAGTAGAGAGGAGACTCCAGAAATCTGCCGGCGCCGACAGATCTACCTCGTGTCTCCGGATGGAAGTGCTCAGCTACTAAGATCTCCTAACTTTGGCCAGTATCTTGATCTGCACCAAAGAGTGCAAAGTGTAGTATCAGTACAACCGACCCCATATACTGAGGAAGTTCCGAGCCTAACCTCGGCGAAGTAGTGACGAGGCTAGGACGGGACACCACATAAAACCTGGATATCGAAATCATGCTAACAGGAATAACAACAAATAACGGGAAGCAAGCACGCGATGGGGAATTTTCAACATAAGGAATGAGGAAAACAATAAGGCAAACACAGATAGTGATCAACAATCATTTTAGCAATTAAAAATAGAAAGTAAACTTGCACGACATCACCGTTCGTGCTTACACTCTTAAGCCTCACCAAATAATAAATGGAATACACGGCATCACCCTTCGTGCTTTTACCCTCATCCTCACCAGATTATAATTTAAGAATGCACGACATTACCCTTCGTGCTTTAATCTCTTCCTCACAATATAAATAGATAGTGCACGTCATTACCCAGCATGCTTTACACTCTTCCTCACATTAAAAATAAATCATGCACGACATCACCCTTCGTGCTTTACACTCTTCCTCACAATATAAATAAATCATAAATAACATATAAAAAAAGAAATTTCACAAGGAACCAATATTTCATCATGGTTTCTATCTCCATTTAATATTTAAATCTCAACTCAATGTTCTCAAAGGGATTTCACAAGAAATTAATATTTCATCATGGTTTCTATCTCCATTTAGTATTTCAATCTCAACTCAATGTTCTCAGAGGGATTTCACAAGAAATCAATATTTCATCGTGGTTTGTATCACCATTTATCATTTCAATCTTAATTCAGTTTTTAGTATAATATTAATCTCGGTGGAACCGGACACAAATCTCTCAACATTTCACTAACAACAATAATCACAGATGATAGGCTTCAAGAAAACCAAAATAATAGGAATTAACATTCACCAGCATGGTATGACTTGACCACGACGTATAGGTACTCGTCATCTCACCTATACATTGGATTAGCAACAAAACAAGTAGTAAGTAGTCACACAACACCTATTCCCTCAAGCTAAGGTTAGACACAACACTTACCTCAATTCCGCAGGCCACTCACTGCTCAATTACTGCTTTTCCTTTCGAATTCACCTCCAACACACTCGAATATAATCATAATTAGTTTAATATCATTAATTAATGCTAAAGGAACCAACTTTACTGAAAAATTATGGTTTTCCTAAGTTTTCTCAAAAATAGTTAAAACCCGACCCCAAGCCCGCTTGGTCCAAACTCGAGGTTCGGACCAAATTCCGTTTACTCATTCACCCCCGATCCCGAATATGCAATCGAAATCCGACCCCAATTCGCGTTCAAAATTCGATTTTTATAAAATCCCCTGATTCTACCCAAACCCTCAATTTTTACCATGAAAATTCTTGATTTTGGATTGAAAAGTGATGAAAATCATTGGATAATTGAAAGAGATAAGTTTAGAATTGATTACCCACACTTTGGGGATGAACTTTGATTAAGAAAATTGTCTTTAGGTCTTCTTAGTTCGAAAATATGTAGGAAATAGGGTTGTGGTTCTAATTAAGTGAACCCACTGCCCGACCCTCGCACCTGCGATAATCGAACGTGCAGAAGACTTCCGCTTCTGCGGAAATGGACTGAGCCTTGGAGGGCCGCACCTGTGGAAGGTTCTCCGCTTCTGTGGTCCCGCTTCTACGGAGGAAATCCCGCATCTGCGGAAGTAGGGGACCCGGGATTGGGTCGCACCTGTGGGCTCCCGCTCGCATCTGCGAGCTCGCACCTGCGGCCAAAACTGGTGCACCAGCTGAGTTTTCCTAAGTCCAAACACTCTGTAACCTATCCGAAACTCACTTGAGCCCTCGGGGCTCTAAACCAAATATGCACGCAAGTCTAAAAATATCATATGGACTTGCTTGTGCGATCAAATCATGAAAATAACAATTAAAACCATGGATTTAAACCTCAAAACTCATCATTTTTCTCAAGAACGCTCAACTTTCACTATTTCTCAAGCGAACGTCCGAATCACGTCAAATAAACTCCGATTCTCACCAAATTTCACAGATAGTATTCAAATACTATAAAAAAAAAATCTGTACCGGGCTCCGGAACCAAAATACGAGCCCGATACCTATGGTTTCAAATGTTAATTCTTTTCTTTATTTCATTAGTAATTCAGCAAAATAATTTCTTTCAAAAATTTATTTCTAAGGCTTGGAACCTCGGAATTCAATTCCGGGCATACGCCCAAGTCCCATATTTTTCTACGGACCTCTTGGGATCGTCGAAACACAGATCCGGGTCGATTTACTCAATAGGTTGACTCAAGTCAACTAAAACTAAACTTTAAATTCTAAAAATTAATATTTCTTATATTTTCACATAAAAGCTTTCCGGTTTCACGCCTGGACTGCGCACGCAAATTGAGGTAGTTAAAATTAATCTTTTTAATGGTTAATAAGCCTAGAACGGAGTCTTAATTCATAAAATGACCTCTTGGGTCATCACAAAAGTCCATCTTAACAATCTAGGTCAACCATCTTTCTTTGCTAAGAGGCATTTTAGAGCTGCATGATCTGTAAAAACAGTGACCTTGGTTCCTATCAAATAGGAACGAAACTTATCAAATGCAAACACCACTACTAGTAACCCTTTCTCTGTTGTGGCATAATTTAATTGAGTCTCACTCAGTGTCCTACTAGCATAGTAAATGGGACGAAAAATCTTATCCTTTCTCTGGCCTAAAACAGCTCTGGTTGCCGTATCACTAGCATCACACATGTCTTCAAAAGGTTGGTTCCAATCAGGGGACAGAACTACTGGCGCAATTGATAACTTTTTTTTAAGGGTCTCAAATGCTCTCAAAAAATCACCTGAAAATTCAAACTTAGTATCTTTCATCAAGAGGTTAGTCATGGGTTTTGAAATCTTTGAAAAATCTTCTATGAACCGTCTATAAAAACCTGCAAGACCTAAAAAACTTCTAATGCCTTTAATGGTTATGGGAGGGGTAATCTTGCTATAATATCAATTTTAGCCTTATCAACTTCTATCCCTTTAGCAGTGATTTTATGTCCTAAAACAATTCCCTTAGTAACCATAAAATGACATTTTTCCCAATTAAGAATCAAGTTTGTCTCTTCACATCACTTAAGAACTAAAGTCAAGTGGTGAAGACCATCCTCAAATGTTTTGTCAAAAAGTTTAAAATCATCCATAAAAATCTCAAGAAATTTTTCATTCATGTCGGAAAAAATTGCTGACATGTAACGCTGAAATGTAGTAGGGGCTTTGCACAAACCAAATAACATTCTCCGATAAGCATATGTTCCATGAGGAGATATGAAATTTGTCTTATCCTGATCTTCGGGTGTCATTGTTATCTGGTTATAACCTGAATAGCCATCAAGAAAACAATAAAATACATATCCTGCAATTCTTTCCAACATTTGATCAATAAATGGTAAAGGAAAGTGTCTTTCCTTGTGGCATCATTAAGACGCCTATAATCAATAGAGACTCTCCATCTTGTGACAGTCCTGGAAGGTATGAGTTCATTATTTTCATTTTTAACAACTGTCATACCTCCTTTCTTAAGTACTACTTGAACGGGACTTACCCGTGGGCTGTCTGAAATAGGATAAATGATAACTGCGGCCAGAAGCTTTACAATGTCCTTTTTCACCACTTTCTGCATTTCTGGATTCAGTCTTCTTTGGGGATGGACTATTGGCTTGTAGAAATCTTCCATAAGGATCCTATGTGTACAAACAGTGGGACTAATTCATTTGATATCTTCTATAGTCCATCTTAAGGCTCCTTTATGTTCTTTCAACACTTTAATCAATCTTTCTTCTTGTCCGGCACTTAAAGAAGATGAAATAATCACCGAAAATATTTCTTTCTCAAGGTAAACATAATTCAAATGGGAGGGGAGAACTTTGAGTTCAATTTTTGGTTGAACTACTTCTGTGGAATGTGGTGCCTGATTTGGCCAAACATCTTTCTATTGAGTCTGCAATTAAGTGATCATCTTTGAATTCATCTGTAAGATTACTAATTATGTCAATTGAAACACACGAAGATGATGTCTCATCCCCTGAAAATCTTAGTATCTTTTGCATATAAAAAATGACTCTTTCTTCATCAACTCTTAAGATTAGTTGCCCTTGATGGACATCTATGATTTCTCTTCCTGTAGCAAGAAATGATCTACCCAAAATTATTGGTTCATCGAGACATTCCTTCATTTCAAGTACTATAAAATCTACAGGGAAAACAAATTTATCTACTCTCACAAGTACATTTTCAATTATTCCCTTAGGTTTCTTATTACTTTGATCTGCAAATTGAAGAGAAACACCTATGTCCTTCATTTCGCCAAAATCCAATCTTCCAAATATAGAAAATGGCATCAAATTTATTGAAACTCTAGAATCACAAAGTGCTTTTTCAAAATATACTCCTCCCAAAGTGCATGGAATAGTAAAACTACCTGGATTACCAAGTTTTTGTGGTAGCTTATTTTGAAGTATAGCACTGCATTTTTTAGTAAGAATTACCACATAAACTTCTTCTAATTTCCTTTTGCTTGACGAAATTTCTTTTAGAAATTTGGCATATGAAGGCATTTGCAATAAAACGTCAGTGAAAATAATATTTATGTGAATATGTTTTAAAATCTCCAAAAACTTTGCAAATTGATTATCAAGCTTTCCTCGTTTCATTTTTTGTGGAAAAGGAATTGTCACAGGGAGAGGAGTTATTTCAATATTTTTCTCTTCCTTTTTCTTGATTTATCTATCTTCTGATGGTTTAGGGGGTGTTTCAACATTCTTACCCATGTTTACCCGTTGGTCTGCCTGATTCTTATCTTGTGTGTCTGCATAGGGTTCATCAATATTCTTACATGAACTTAAGGTGATGGCCTTAAGGTGTTCTTTTGGGGTTTTCTCTATATTGCTTGATAATGGACCCTGAATCTTTTCTGACACAAGAGTTTCCAATTGGCTTAACTGAACTTCCAGGTTTTTTAGGGCTGAATTATGGCTTTCCATATTTTCATCAGTCTACTTAATGTACTTGTACAAGAGGTCATCAAGATTTGAACGAGTTTGTTGAGGCCTTTGCTGATATGGAGCTGCTTGTCGATAAGGTATGAAATTCGTTTGCTCACGATTTTGATTCTGGTATCCCGGCGGACCCTATACCTGTTGCTTTTGGAAGCTTTGAGAGTTCTCTGCACCATTTGGGTTACTCCATTGAAATCCTGGATGTTTTTGTGTCATTGGACTTCCAAAAGGGTACTGCTTGTAACCAATGACATTAACATGTTCATCACTTTGGTTGATCGCTTGGCATTCATGGTTCAGATGATTTCTTCCACACATGTCACAAGTCTCAGTCTAGCTTGGTTGTTGTGTATTCACCTGAAAAGGTTCAAACTTTTATGCCAATGAAACAATTTGTTGTGTCAGTGTATTTAGGGCATATACCTGATTTACCATAGCAGCCTTCTTGATGATTACACACTCATATGGCCATTGGATGGCATTCTCAGAAATCTCATTCAACAATTGCAATACTTCTTCTGTGGTTTTACCCATTACGGAACTTCCTGCAGCTGCATCAATCACATTTCTAGAAGAGGGTTTTAACCCGTGATAAAAAATATGCAACTGCATATGTTCAGGAATGTCATGATGTGGATATTTTCTCAGCATTGCTTTCAATCTTTCTCATGCTTGATAAACCGACTCAGTGTCAGTTTACAAAAAAATAGATATTTCTTGTCTTAACTTTGTTGTTTTAGCAGGAGAAAAATATTTGTTCAAAAATTTCTGAGTCATCTGGTCCCATGTGGTAATAGACCCTTGAGGAAAACTTCGCAACAAAGTCTTGGCATCTCCTTTGAAAGAAAAAAGGAAATATCCTTAACTTGATAGCTTCAGGAGGTACTCCATTATACTTAGTGGGTTCAACAAGTTCCAGAAAATTAATCAAATGACTATGTGGATCTTCGCTTGAATCTCCTCTAAAGATAAAAGATTATTGAATTGTTTGAATCAGGCCGGTCCTGATTTCAAAGTTGTTGGCTGCTACTGGCAGTTTCCTAACACTAGATTCACAGTTGAAACAGTCAGGTCTAGCATAATCCCTTAGGATTTTATTTGCAAGTCTTGACACCACTTCATCAAACTGCTCATCTATGTGGACTTGTGGTGGGATTTCTTGTGGGTTGTCGCCATCACCTAGTTGATGCTCCATTCCGTTGCATGTTACTTTTTGAGAATAAGATGCTTGTCCTTTCCTGCACAATCGAAGAGATCTTTCAACTTCAGGATCCTAACTCATCAGCTCTTTTGTAGAGGAACGGGTCATTAACTACCTGGAATTCCTAAAGTAAAGAAAATTAAACTTTTAAAAAAAAACATAGTTCCTAGAAAAGAATAGTACTAAAATAAAATATGAGAAGTAAAATCAAAATAATAGTAGTAATTAATTAGTAGCATGTGGTAACCATAAATAACAATACTAAAGATGATTACAACGATGAAAGAATAGAGTAGTTGCAGAAAAGAAATACTATTATTATAAGTATTACTATATAATTATAATAAATATTATATAATATAAAAAATACGATAACAATAATAGTACGTTACATTACTAATAGAAAAAAATAGTATTATTACGATATAAGGTAAAAATGATAGTTTAAGTATAATACCAATATTTATAATACTATTGAGTCGATAGCGATACAACAAAAAATAATAGTAATAATAGTTATTATAATAAGTTCTCAAACTAGTAACAAAACAAATAGTCTGAAGTAGATGTCTGCCAATCCCCGGTAGCGGCGCTAAAAATTTGACGAGTGTCTAGCGTATATGAATTTTAAACTCGTACTCTGTCAAATTATAGTATAGAAAGATGTCGATCCCATTGAGATTGGTTTATCTATTCTACAAATGATTCTTGTTTTAATTACTATTTCAGAGAATCGAAAAAGCTGAATTGATAGTTAACAAGCAAATAATGAACAAACAAACAGTAGAGAAAAGTATTTTTGGTTTTAACAAATATGATAAAGATGTTGGGATCCTGATTTCACTTGATAATTCTATTATAAAGAACATATTTATTTTTCAGTTTCTATTTTTCACCAATGCATAAATGCCTCTCTCGATTACACTGATATATGATAACTTAAATTGAAAAATTAACAGCACTCCTCTCGGTTATATAAATTAATTATCAATATAGTAATATTAAAGAACCAGAAATATATACTTGAATTGAAACATGCTCTTTTTTCAAAGTAAGTCTCTTTCGGTTACCTTACTTTTTATAACTTGAATTTTAAACTATTCGCCTCTTTCGATTTCAGAATTAGTATAAAATTAAATTATAACACAAAACATATAGATGTGATTAAATAAATGTCAACACTTATCAATACCACTATTAACCTTATTACCTCTTCCGTCTCTCTCGATTACAAAATGAATAACAGGTTAATTTGTGGTACAAAGTGAATAGGTGTGACTAAATTAAATAATATCTAACTATAAAAGCTGATAAAATTATAAATTGAAAGTTTCAAACCAAGCGAGTGAAACAGAAAAATAATCTTTCACTATTATATAAAATTATCAAGATCCATCATTCTCCCAACATAAAATAATTACTCCATACTAGAGCTAGTACTGCTAATGAAAATATTCATGTCCATTAAATAAGAAAATAGAAAGAAATAAATATTCAATAAGAATAATTTAATTAAAAATAGAAACTAGAGTAATTTTCAACCTTGAAATTTATTTAGAACTGAAATGAAAGTGTAGCCACCACCGTGGCCTATAAAGACGATTAAAAAGTGAAATAAACTTTACAAGATGAATAATTTCAAATCTTCAAAGTTCTTTCTGCAGAGATTGGCAACGTCCATTTTATAGCCATGAGGTAACTTGATAGTAACCGTTTTGCTTTGTTGGGTGAAAACGATTTTTGGCCTTTTGATTGTAATTTGGTTGCAGAATATCTTTCATTTCCATTTCTTGACACTTTCTTCATCTTGCTTTTTTACTTTGTTGTATTTATTCCTTGAAATCTTAGCTTGACCTTGCACCACTATTTTTGCACTCTTTCATATATTATTTAGTTAAATATACAGAAAAGATTTGATAATTTTATGCTTTTACAAGGATATTTATATATTTAAAATCTAAAAAAATGCACTTATCAGAAGGGAATTGAGACTTACCCGATTCAGGGCTCGTTAAGCCTCATCAAAGAGACTCGGTGCATCACTCGAGACGATGGCATCTTCGACCCAGTAAAGTAATCACGGAAGGGGTCCTCCCCCCGTGGACTCCTTCTATCTCGGGGGTCCTCATAGCTTGGGCCTCCAGAATCGCCTCCTCGGAAAAAGCAGGTAGAGTAGGCAAGTCTCCGATTACTATTGCCCCACGTGAATCACTTGGGGCGTTCTCTTCAGTTGGAAGGGCTTCAAGGCCGGTCCCTTTAGACATACCCTCTATTTTTTCATTTCGTTGGGGGGCAGCCTCGATCTTCGACGACTTGGGGACTTTGGCCGAGTCCTTATCCAAGACCCCCTCAGCTCGAGGCGGGATCTCATCGACCACCATCGATTCAGCGGCCTTTGGGGCCTCGATGGTCTTCTTCACTCGGGTTACTAGTTTTGATCCATCATCTTCATCTTCTTCCTCTTCCTCCCTTAGCTGCTGAAGTACATCAGCCGACAAGGCAACAATGTCTGTCTTCGCTTACGAGCCGAATTTTTCCTGGCTTTGGACCCTCGGAGGTTGAGGGTCTTTTTCTTTTTTTATCCTTCCTCAGTTTTGGGATCGGGGTCAAAGCCTCATTCTCGCCAGAGGGGGCCTCATAACCGCATCTTTGACATGAGAAAATTGAATGAGTAGAAGAAGTCATATCAATCACATCATCGAATACATAAAGAGAAGGCTTACCATGATTCTTGGCCTCCCATTGGTCCTTTTCCAGATCACGCCATGAGCGCTCGGCATACGAAGAAGTTAAGGCCAGGTTCCAAAACCAGCTCTCGAGGTCAAGAACCGCACCGGGCATCCAAGAAACTGCTACATCATGAAAAAAGACGTTTATGAGAAGAAGCAAAGGAAGGAAATATGGAATCTAATAGTAAGATAATACTTGCGATTCATGTTCCACTTATCAGGAAACGACATCTTCTCTGCCGGGATTAGGTCGGAAGTTCTCACTCGAACGAATTGGCCCATGCAGCCTCGATCCTTGTCCTCATCAATTCTCGAGAACAACACCTTAGTAGCTAGACACTGGAGTTTTATTAGTTTGCCTCGATAGAGACGGGGACTGTACAATCTGATGAGGTGGTCGAGGGTGAAAGNTTGGAAATGGAAACGGAGCTAAAGGGATGCAAATACGTCAAAAATACGCAAAAGGAGACGCCCCGGCGATAGCCGGGCGTTTGCCCCATAAGGCCTGGCCCCCCCTGGAGTTAGGGGGCATTTACCCCATAAAGCCTGGCCCCCCCTGGCGTTAGGGGGGCGTTAGGGCCATAACGCCAGCTCCCCCCTGGCGTTAGGGGGGCGTTAGAGCCCAAACGCCAGGGGTCCCCAGTTTCGCCCAATT
>ML411733.1:7144-22853 GCA_005239525.1 Nicotiana knightiana | reverse complement strand
GGGGGGGTGGGGGGTTGAATAGACCCAACTATAAAAGTGGTAAACATGAGCAATTTCATAAGTGCAGGTGTATTTTCGACCCTTTTCCCATCTTTTAAATAGTTACAACTGACTTTGCTAGCGACATTTATCTTTTAGGTAATCTATTTTCCTCCCAAGCAAATACAGAAGTTAAAGAAAACAAACTCATGCATATTGATTAGGCTTTCTGCATATGACTATCATATGCTCATTATTTATCCTGAAGTTGGTCATTTGCCTTCCAAATTGCTTCGTACTCGTTCCTCTGCTCAGATATAGAGAGCAAGGAGAAGAGAACTCCTTTTACTATTACAACCTGAATTATTCTTTTCCCCTCGTTGACTATTGTTATGTGATCTTCCCAGTCTTTACAGAATAAGGGCCTTTGGATGCTAAAAGACAATGGTACTCTAACTGATGGAGAGATGGGCGGCGAGACTTCGTCGAGGATTGAACAGAAGCGTGCTCATCAATTTTTTATGGATGCTTCTGAAGGGGAGTTATTCTACAATAAGAAACAAGCTCTGCAGTCTGTCAGTGATAAACCAATTTCAACACCTGCAAGTCTGAACTTTTCCTTCTGGGGTAACGCATTTAATTCTCAGTCTGCCCCACTTCATTCTAGTGATCGATCACGTGCACCTGAGCCTCTAGGCACATTCAGCTTTGGTGATACAAACGTCTTCTCTTCAGGCAATGAAAATGTGAAAACAGAAAGAAACCGTTTCATGAATCTTCTTCAAAATAATTCAACTGTGAGTTTATCAATGTCTCATGCTGGGGAAGATCCTGTTTATCAGAATGCTGGAACTAGAGAAGCCAGGGTCAATCTTGCAAATGGATATACAAGTGGTTATCCTTTTTCTTTGCGGAACTCTTCAAGTATCGGAGAAGATAGCATAAATGCTACAGCGCTAGGACTAACATATAGTGCTGGAATTGGAAATGTCATTTCAATGGGGCACGACTTCGCAGATGGCGAACAAACCGCCACTCCTATAGGCAATACAGTCAACAAGGTGAATGGAAATCGCATGCTAATGGGTCATCAGTACGGCAGGGGTGACTGCAGTCTGTATCTTATGGATCAATCATTAGACAAAGGAAACGGCTATTACAGAACAGCAAATCAGCCATACATGGAAAATGGAAATTTCATGCCAATACCATCTTATGGCAACACGCATGAGAATTTCATTTCCATGTTCCCTTCATATAGTAAAGCTAATGAAAACTTCATGTTGGGTCTGACTGGTAATGCAGATATTGGTGTTGCCTCTTGGTGCCCAACTCCTGATAAAGTGGTAGAAGCTGTCATATCAACTGGTACTTGCAGCAAAGAAAATTCAAGCTTCATATCAATGAGTAAGGGTGAAAGAGCCACCATATCTTTTGAGGAGATTCAGCAAGAGCACAGAGGAAATAATCTTTCTGACAAGGTCATCAGCAGCTATGACTTGTTGATAAGTGAATCCTCTCTTGAAGCTTCAGAATCACTGACAGAGAGAAGTACAGTGGAGCATTCTGCAGATCAAATTGAGATCGTTGCTCCAGAAACTACCGTCAGAACAGAAAACGTGTCCAAGCAGAAGGCGCAGAAGACACCTAAGAGTTCCCTGAACAATTTCCCATCCAATGTCAAAAGTTTATTGTCAACTGGTATACTTGATGGAGTGCCTGTGAAGTATGTCTCGTGGTCAAGGGAGGTGCGTTTTGATTCTTGAATTCTTCCGTGATGTTTAGAGGTTTTTGTTCTGAGTATGGTTTACATGCATACATGCAGAAAACTGTTCGAGGAATTATTAAAGGGACTGGTTACCTGTGTGGCTGCAATGACTGCAAGCTGTCCAAGGCAAGATCTTTTAGTTTTCTAGTATATGTTCTCGGCAATTCAAGCAAGATGCTTCCTCAAAATTTCATGTCTAAGGGGGCATTTATGTTTTTTACGCAGAATCTAAATGCTTTTGAATTTGAGCGTCATGCTGCTTGCAAGACCAAACATCCTAACAATCATATTTACTTCGAGAATGGGAAGACAATTTATGCTGTGGTCCAGGAGTTAAAGAATATCCCTCAGGAAAAGCTGTTTGAAGCAATTCAAAATATCACTGGTTCTCCTATCAACCAGAAAAACTTTCAAACTTGGAAAGGTGAATACTCTGTTTCTCCATAAGTGCCCGTAAAGACGCAATTTTTTTACTTGTTTATTCCTTCTAGTTTGAGGTGGTAAAATTGATTAGTGTGTGATAAATGTATGACAAAAGTATCACGTGTTTTAACGGGTTTGGATAAGTATGTGAAAGCTGCACTTATTTCCCCCCATTTATAGCTAGACCCGTTTTAATTAGCCGATGTGTCCTGTGTTACCTATTTCACTCGTTAACCAATTTTACCACCTCTACTACTATTCTATTTTAATTTTTAACACACTCGTTTCTTTGTCTTGTACTCAGCTTCCTATCAAGCTGCTAGTCGTGAGCTTCAGCGTATCTATGAAAAAAATGAAGTGGCAAAACCATCTTGATTTGCACTCTTTTGCTCCTGGTTTTTCTTGAGGTCCACTGATGGAGCAACTGTACTCTATTTTTGAAATTGTGAACAAGTTTTGATTCTTCTATAGATACCCCAGGAAGATGGTGATGTATTATATTGGGTTCTAATTACTGTGACAGATTAATATGCTATTTAAACTCTGATTTTGTAAAATCTCAACTCTATTTGGTCTTTGACATTCTTACTGAAGTTCCTGATTTTGTTTAAGTAACTGTTTTGGCTAAACTGGGGCAGTTAGTTGTTGATACACAGTTATTTTCTGATTGAGAATAACATCGGAAAACATTCAGTGGAATGAGCTTCCCAAATAATGTTGTTAGAGGTGTTTTTCACTATGTTGTGGTCAAAGTGGTGAAGATGTGAGCAGGTAATAACTGGATCAGCTATATATTAACATGGGTGTTTTGTGGCCGAAAAGCTGAATAAGATGTTAGAAGTAGCTCAACCATTTGCACCCAAAGGTATGGGCTAGTGGTGGAGATGAGAGTTCAAATTCGGATAGAGACAAAAACAACACTAGTACTTGTGTTGATGGGAAGTCTCAGTAGAACAGTTGAATCGAGCACAAGCTCACAACTAGCCGGTAGAATAGTTGATAGAGCGGATTTAGACTAGCATTATGGTGGGCTAGAAGTGAAGAGAGCTCTATAAAGGAGTAAATGCGATATCCTTTTCTTTGGCCAAATACCAACACAGCCCCTTAAACTTGGCATGTTTTGTAAAACAGACATGAAGTTACATAGTGGCCAGATAGGCACTTCAACTCGTCCCAGGTATTATTTATTACTCTTCTTTACTATTAGCATGTTTGGCCAAGCTTCCAAAACTTATTTAATTTGAAATATTTTTTTTTATTAAAAGAAAAACTCCTTTGGGCCACACCATTTTTGGCTACAATGACCCAAATGGAGTTGTTAAACTAAAATTACACTCAAATTAGGGCTTCTGGACAAACTTTATACCGTAAATGCCCTTACCGTTAGGTTTGAATTTCTCTCTCACCCATTTAATGTTTGTCTTCCCAATACACCAAAATATTAAGCATGCAAACCCTCTTTCCCATATTTTTTTTTTTTTATCTTTTTACGTATTTTTTCATGCTTTTTTTGTAGTATACACATATATATTTCGAATTTATTCATCTATATACATATATTTTTAGAGAAAATACTTCTTTTTAGAAAAGAGAGTTATAATACTACTTAATTCTTAGTGTTATAATACTTCTTTTTAGAAAAGAGAGTTATAATACTTCTTAATTCTTAGAGTAAAGAAAATATATTTTATATTTGATACAATAATAAAAAGATAGTTATTAAAAATTAAGATGAATAATAAGATATTGTTAGCTTCGATATTTCATTGCTAAATGTTAGCGCCACTATACTATCGATGAATTTCACTTTTAATTTTTTGTTAAAAATCCATATTTAAATTAATATATTTTCTTTTTATTTAGTGATGAAATCATAAATCTAACATTATTTCATAGATAAATAGTTTCTTGCACTAAAGATGTCATAAAATTCTTTAATATATGAGTACTTATTTAAATAAGTGTTTAGATATATGAAATTATTTTAAGTACTTATTCAAAATAATTCAAGACCACATATACATAAATAAATGGATAAATAAATATATAAAGTCTTCACCATATGAGTACTTAAATTAACAGTTTAGATATAAAAAGGTACTCCATATGCTTATTTAATAAAATAAGATTTTAGATATAAGAAATTAATCTATACTTATTTAAAAATAATAAAGGACCAAACTTACATACACACTCACTCTCTCTCTCTCTCTCTCTCACACACACACACACTATATATATATATATATATATGAGCTTGATAAGTCAATGAGTCAGTTGATAAGCTTTGAGGCCTTAAGTATACTAATCTATTGCTTAACATTAGTTTTTATATTTTAAAAAAATCTAACTTTTATATTTAAAATTCATTATTCCTAAAATATCTCTATGTTCTTTTTAGACTAGCTCTTGTAATGACTTTGGTAATCAAAGAATAATATTTATTTAACCATTTATTATAGTCAAATAATACTATTAATATGGTAAATGCATGACAAAAAGTTATAACTAGCTAGCGGAGTATATTGTCTCTTCGAATTTTGTGGCTATATTATCTTATCACAACAAATAATTATAGTTATTAAGCAAACTATTGCCATGATTATTTATGACATGAATAAAAAAAATTACATTCAATGTTTCTTGTAAATTATGATTCATAGTTATATTGACCGTTTATATAATAAGCAATATATAATTTCATTTATTAAGGTCATACGTATCGGCTACTAGTTATTTATAGCAACTATGTAAGTTCATTGACTAAGGTTGTAGTCATATAACCTATGTTAATTACATCGTTGCGATTCATAGTTATATTGGTCATTTATATAATAGCCAATATATAATTTCATTCATTAAGGTCATACGTATCGGCCACTAGTTATTCATAGCAACCATATAAATTCATTGAGTTAGGTCATAGTCGTATAGCCTATGTTCAGGGGCGAATCCACTCTTATGGGTGGGGGTGGTATGGCACCCACTCGGTTGGTAAAATTATCGTATATTTATATGTAAAAAAATTCAAACTAGGTTAAATATATGATCTTGCAACCCCCATTTGCAAACTAGACAAAAGTGTCATGACTGGTAGACCTTTTTGAAAGCTTTTCTCGTGTGTAAAATTCAAGTTGGAATTTATCTTGAACCTTGTCTGACTTTCTCTTTTCGTTGTGCTTTTTATTTCTTTTCTCCCAGTCATTTTCTTTTTTGGCTACCTCCCAATTTTCTATTTGTCGTTTATTATTTTTATTTTTTCCCTCTATTCTATTATTTTATTTACGATATTTAGCAAGAACACTCAAACAAGAGCCTCCAAAATTTAAAATTTTCATAATATAAGCATTTCTCTTAATCTCAAATCTTTTAGTTTTCTTCTTTCAAAATCAAAAAAACTTGGGTCTTGATTTAGATTGAGATCAAAATTAATTTATAATTTCTTTTTTTTATAACATAAAAACTTGTATTATTCTATGATTGGTAAATACAATTTAAATCTCTTTAGTAATAAATTATGATGAATATTTCGCAAGCATTAGATTTATGATTTTAAGTTTTGAGATCTTGTAGTTTATCTAATTTCGCATTTACTTATGGGGTGTAATTTATCTATTAAAGATATTTTTTTTTTTATTCTGATCAGTGGAGTTCCCTTATTAAAGATTTTATTTTACTTGTGCAAATTTATTTTTAGCATACAAAAAATGTAGTTCCCTAGTGAAAATATTGATTTTACTTGTATTATTAATAATAAAAGTGTGATTCCTTCTTTAAAATGTTAATTATATTTGCTTCTTAATGTGTGAGATGTAATTTTCATACGACAATAATAACATAAATACCCAATGAAATTCCATAAGTAGGGTCTGAAAAATTGATGAAATTTTTATATTTCCAAATAAAGTGCTTATTAAATTTCCCAAATAAACTAAAAAATGAACCGGACAATCATTTCGAACAAACTATATATTAGTAGTTATTATAAAGTATAAATTAAAGATAATTTTGACACCCGCCGCCTTTAAATCCTAGATCCGCCTCTGCCTATGTTAATTACATCGTCACGATTCATAGTTATATTGAATTGACCGTTTATATAATAGCCAATATATAATTTCATTCATTAAGGTCATATGTATCAGCCACTAGTTATTCATAGAAACTATATAAGTCCATTGACTAAGGTAGTAGTCATATAACCTATGTTAATTATATCATTGCGATTCATAGTTATATTGGTCGTTTATATAAAAGCCAATATATAATTTCATTCATTAAGATCATACGTATCGGCCACTAGTTATTCATAGAAACCATATAAGTTCATTGACTTAGGTCGTAGTCATATAACCTATGTTAATTACATCGTTGCGATTCATAGTTATATTGAATTGACCGTTTATATAATAGCCAATATATAATTTCATTCACTAAGGTCATACGTATCGACCACTAGTTATTCATAGCAACCATATAAGTTCATTGACTTAGGTCATTGTCATATAACCTATGTTAATTACATCGTTGCGATTCATAGTTATATTGAATTGACCGTTTATATAATAATCAATATATAATTTCATCCATTAAGGTCATATGTATCGACCACTAGTTATTCATAGAAACCATATAAGTCCATTGCTAAGGTCTTAGTCATTTAACTTATGTTAATTACATCGTCGCGACTCATTGTTATATTGAATTGACCGTTTATATAATAACCAATATATAATTTTATTTAATAAGGTCATACGTATAGGCCACTAGTTATTCACAGATACCATATAATTCCATTGACTAAGGTCATAGTCATATAATCTATGTTAATTACATCATTGCGATTCATAGTTATTGTCACGCCCCGAACTCCCACCATCGGGTCGTGATGGCGTCTAACGTTGAACCCGCTAGACAAGCCAACGTGAATAAATAAACTAGCATATTAACATCAATTTAAATAGGATAAACTAAACGGTTCACAATTTAACAGCGGAAATAATATGGTTTCAAGCTAAATAAGGACAACATAATACAACAACCGTAAATTTTTTTTTCCCCAAAACCTGGAGTCACAAACTCACGAACTGTCTATAAGAGTGTTAAATACAAGTCTGGAAGGAAATACATGTCTGCCTCTGAAGCTAGAGGAAAAATAAGACAGAATCGAAGACAAAAGGGATGGAAGAGACGCCAAGGCCCACGAACGCCAGCGGGTATACCTTGAAGCCTCTAGGATAAGCTGGAAGACACTCCCACTAATGATGTCCTCCGGGTCCGGCTGCGTAATCTGCACAACATAAAGAAGTGCAGGTATAGCATCAGTACAACCGACCACGTGTACTAAGTAACTGCCGAGCCTAACCTCGGCGAAGTAGTGACGAGGCTAAGACACGACAACAAAGTGTACCTGTGCAGTTCAATAATATAGCAGAAACTAAACAAGAATACAATTACGGGGAAAACATGCTGGGAGTAAGAGATAGCAAATACTGAAATGACAGAAACGAAGAAACAGTCTGAAATATCTGAAAATAATAACGGGAAATGACAACACAGGTTAAACAGTGAAGGATGCGGCACAGCATGTCCCACCGTGCATAATAACAATATAAAACACGGCACGGAATGTCCCCTCGTGCATAATCAATATAAACACGGCACAGAATGTCCCCTCGTGCATAATAACAATATAAACATGGCACGGAATGTCCCCTCGTGCATAATAACATTATAAACATGGCACACCATCACCCTTCGTACTTTAACACTCTTCCTCACTCAAATAGCAATCACAAACAAGGGCAAGGAAATAAACAGAGTAAAAATAGAAATCCCGACAAGGGAACATCAATTAAATAATTAAATTCCGGAAAGGGAACATCAATTAATAAATTAAATCCCGACAAGGGAACAATAACAGTAATCTCAACATCCCAATAAGGGAAACAATATCAAAGCAACAATGACCCAGCAAGGGTATATTTTAGTAGCTCTTTCTCTTTCTTTCACTTCATTTCATAATTTACTCTATTACTTGAGCCAATGCTCCAAAGGATACAATTATCTCATATACCTTCATCATCCGTATTACAATTTGAGCCAATGCTCCAAAGGATACAATTATCTCATATACATCATTCGTATTACAATCTCAGCCAATGCTCCAACAGAGTTTAAAGATTGCAATTCCATTCAAACACTCTTCACAACATATAGAAATCATCAATTAAGCATGGAAATTACCACAAAATCAGAATATTCACAACATAAGGACNTTCCCTCAAGCTAAGGTTAGACCAAACACTTACCTCGGGTCCGAAGTATAGCAATCAACCCGAAACCACACGTTTGCCACGAGAATCCGATTCCAAATGGCCCAACTCTATTCAAATAAATTTCATACCGTAAAAATCATCTCATGCAACTGATTCTACTATTCAATTCAAGGTTACAACGCGAAATTAGGTAAAATGACCAAAACTCCCCTCAGGCCAGCCTCTCGGAGTCGGGTAAATTTTACATTTTCAGAACCCTCGTACACTCACGAGTCTAGCCATAAGAATCTCTCAAATCGGAGGTCAATCACCCACTCAAATCCCAATTTTAGAAAAACCTAAGTTCTACCCCAAACACCCAATTTTCACCCATGGAAATATTTGATTTTAAGTTGAAAGCATGTTAAATGATGCTAATGATTGAAAGAAATGAGTAAAAACCAACTTACAACTGATTTGGAAGAGTCTTGTTCTTGGAAAAATCGCCTAATAGTGTTTGAGTTTGAGAAAATATGAAATATGAAGTCAAAATTCGGTTTTTGTACAGTGCAGGCTACTGGTTGGCATGGGAATTGCGAACAGGGGTTTGCAATTGCGAACCCTTCAGACATTCCCAGCCTTCGCATTTGCGAACCTCATGGTCGCATTTGCGATCAGGCATGCCCAGGTCAAGCTTCGCATTTGCGAACCTTTAGGTCGCATTTGCGAACAGGCCTGCCCAACTATACCTTCGCATTTACGAACCTCCTGGTCGCATTTTCGATCCCTGGCCATCAAGGGCACCTTCGCATTTGCGATGAATAGCTCGCATTTGTGATGCTGGCTTCGTAAATGCGAAGCCTGCAGATCAGTTGCACCAGCAAATTTCCAAGTTCAAAAATGCAATCCGTGGTCTATCCAAAACTCACCCGAGCCATCGGGGTTCCAAACCAAATACACACACTACCTCAAAAACATCCTACGAACTTATCTGTGCGATCAAATCGCCAAAATAACATCATACACATCAAATTAACCTCAAAATCCATGAATTTGATCAAACTTCATAAAACATCAATTTTTTTATTTTAAGTCTAAAACACGTCAAACGAAATCCATTTTCAACCAAACTTTACAGGAAGGACTTAAACCATTTATAAGACATGTATCGGGCACCGGAACCAAAATACTGGCCCGATACCATCACTTTCTAATCATATTTCATTTTCAATTTCCTTAAATATTTTCAGAAAACAATTTTACTCAAAAATTCATTTCTCGGGCTTGGGACCTCGGAATTTGATTCCGGGCATACGCTCAAGTCCCATATTTTCCTACCGACCCTCCGGGACCGTCAAATCATGGGTTCGGGTCCGTTTACCCAAAATGTTGACCGAAGTCAAATTTATTCATTTTAATATCAAATCTTAGCATTTTTCAAAGAATTTCATATTTAAGTTGTCCGGCTACGCGCCCAGATTGTGCATGAAAATCGAGGCAACTACAGAAGAGGTTTTCAAGGCCTCGAAAGTACGGAATGGGTAATAAAATAGGTGATGACCCCTTTGGATTGTCACATTCTCCACCTCTAAAACAACAATTCATCCTCGAATAGACAGAAGAAGGAAGTACCCGAGTCGGGAAATAAATGAGGGTAACGGCTCCGCATATGGATTCGGACTCCCAGGTCGATGCCTCAGGAGGCTGACCTCTCCACTGAACACGAACAGAAGGGAAACACTTGGATCTCAACCGACGAATCTGCCGGTCTAGAATAGCTACCGGCTCCTCCTCATAAGCTAAGTCCTTGTCCAACTGGACAGTACTGAAATCTAACACGTGGGATGGATCGACGTGATACCTCCGAAGCATGGACACATGAAAAAATGGGTGTACGGCTGATAAGCTAGGTGGAAATGCAAGTCTATAAGCCACCTCTCCCACTCGATCAAGAATCTCAAACGGACCAATGAACCTTGGGCTAAGCTTGCCCTTCAAACCGAATCCCATCACGCCCTTTATAGGCGACACTCGAAGAAATACTCGCTCACCAACCATGAAAGCCACATCTCTAACCTTACGATATGCATAACTCTTTTGCCTGGACTGAGCTGTACGAAGCCTATCCTGAATGATCCTGACCTTGTCCAAGCCCTCCTGAACCAAATCTGTACCTAATAACCGAGCCTCTCCCGGCTCAAACCATCCAACCGGAGATCAACACCGCCTACCATATAAGGCCTCATAAGGAGCCATCTGGATACTCGACTGGTAGCTGTTGTTGTAGGCAAACTCTGCTAAAGGCAAGAACTGATCCCATGATCCTCCAAAGTCAATAACACAAGCTCGGAGCATATCCTCCAATATCTGAATAGTCTGCTCGGACTGTCCATCCGTCTGAGGATAAAATGCTGTGCTCAACTCCACCTGGGTGCCTAACTCTCGCTGAACTACTCTCCAGAAATGCAAGGTAAGCTGCGCGCCCCGGTCCGAAATGATAGATACCGGCACACCATGAAGGCGAACAATCTCCCGGATATAGGTCTCAGCTAACCTCTCAGATGGATAGGAAACTGCCACAGGAATGAAATGCACTGACTTGGTCAGCCTGTCAACAATGACCGAAACTGCATCGAACTTCTTCCGGGTCAACGGAAGTCCAATAACAAAGTCCATAGTGATCCTCTCCCCCTTCCACTCGGGAAGCTCAATCCTCTGAAATAAACCACCAGGCCTCTGATGCTCATACTTAACCTATTGACAATTCAAACATCGCGCCACATATGCCACAATATCCTTCTTCATTCTACGCCACCAATAATGCTGCCGCAACTCCTGATACATCTTCGCAGCGCCCAGTTGAATAGAGTACCGGGAACTATGGGCCTCCTCTAAAACCAACTCTCGAATCCCATCAACATTGGGAACACAAACTCGCCCCTGTAATCTTAAAACACCATCATCATCTAAGGTCACCTGCATGGCACCTTCGCGCTATACCGTGTCTCTAAGGACACATAAATGGGGATCATCAAACAGTCGATCACGGATACACTCCAATAATGAAGAACGAGCGATCGTACAAGACAACACCCGACTAAACTCAGAAATATCCAACCTCACAAACCGATTGGCCAAAGCCTGAACATCCAAAGCAAGCGGCCTCTGACTGACCGGAATAAAAGCAAGACTACCCATGCTAGCTGGCTTCCTACTCAAAGCATCGACCACCACATTGGCCTTCCCCGGGTGATATAAGATGGTGATGTCGTAATCCTTCCACAACTCTAACCACCTTCTCTGCCTCGATTTCAACTCCTTTTTCTTGAACAAGTACTGAAGACTCTTATGATCCGTGTACACCTCACACGCCACGCCATACAGATAGTGCCTCCAAATCTTCAATGCATGGACAATGGCTGCCAACTCAAAATCATGCACTGGATAGTTCTTCTCATGAATCTTCAAATGCCTCGAAGCATAAGCAATGACCTTGCCATCCTGCATCAACACCGCACCAAGCCCAATACGGGAAGCATCGCAATAGACTGTATAAGGCCCTGAACCTGTGGGAAAAACCAATACCGGTGTCGTAGTCAGAGCTGTCTTGAGCCCCTGAAAGCTCACCTCACACTCGTTCGACCATCTGAACTGGGCACCCTTCTGGGTCAACCTGGTCATCGGGGCTGCAATAGATGAGAACCCCTCCACGAACCGACGATAGTAGCCTGCCAATCCCAAGAAACTCCAAATCTTTGTAGCTGATGCTGGTCTAGGCTAGTTCTTGACTGCCTCGATCTTTTTCGAGTCAACCTGAATACCCTCTGCTGATAAGACATGACCCAGGAATGCAAATGAACCCAACCAGAACTCACACTTCGAAAACTTCACATATAGCTGACTATCCTTCAGAGTCTGAAGAACCACTCTGAGATGCTACTCGTGCTCCTCCTGACTGCGGGAGTATATGAATATATCATCAATGAAGACTATCATGAACGAGTTCAAATAAGGCCTGAACACTCGGTTCATCAAGTCCATAAAAGCTGTCGGGGCATTCGTCAACCCAAACGACATGACTAAAAACTCGTAATGCCCGTACCGAGTGCGGAAAGCTGTCTTAGGGACATCGGATGCCCTAATCCTCAACTGATGGTAGCCAGATCTCAAGTCTATCTTTGAAAATACCTTGGCACCCTGAAGCTGATCGAACAAATCATCAATCCTCGGCAGTGGATACTTATTCTTGATTGTAACCTTGTTCAATTGCCGGTAATCAATGCACATCCTCATCGAACCATCATTTTTCTTCACAAACAATACTGGAGCGCCCCAAGGAGAAACGCTGGGCATAATGAAACCCTTCCCAAGCAAATCCTGCAATTGTTCCTTCAACTCTTTCAACTCTGGTAGGGCCATGCGATACGGCGGAATAGAAATGGGCTGGGTGCCCGGAGCCAGATCAATGCAGAAATCAATGTCCCTGTCGGGTGGCACTCCCGGCAGGTCTGAAGGGAAGACCTTAGGAAACTCACGAACCACGGGTACCGAATCAATAGAGGGAATCTCAACGCTGGAATCACGC
The DNA here is from genome assembly GCA_005239525.1 of Nicotiana knightiana. NCBI lineage: Eukaryota > Viridiplantae > Streptophyta > Magnoliopsida > Solanales > Solanaceae > Nicotiana > Nicotiana knightiana. The sequence goes on along the minus strand of ML411733.1, from coordinate 9,841 downwards.
ACATAAGCCAAATAAGCCAAACACCCAGTCTCGACCATATGCCGAGCCTTCACGTACGAAATAACACTGCGGGTAGAATGACCAGGAGTCCCTTTGCACTCCAAGCGGGGCAAATCCGGTAAGGGTAAGGTCACTGTCTTGGCATGACAATCCAGAATAGCATGATAGGGGATAACCAATCCATCCCTAATATAACATCAAAGTCGGCCATACCTAAAAGCAACAAATCAACACGGGTCTCAAGACCCCAATCACCACAATACAAGAACGATGGACTCGATCGACCATGATAGAATCACCCACCGGTGTAGATACATAAACAGGAATACTCAGTGGATTACTTGGCATGACCAGGTATGGTGCAAAATAAGAGGACACATACGAATACATAGACCCTGGATCAAATAGCAGGGAAGCATCTCTGTCACAAACCCGAATAGTACCTATAATGATTGCATTTGAAGACTCAGCCTCTGGCCTGGCTGGAAGAGCATAACATCGGGGCTGGGCCCCACCACCCTGAACCACATCTCGGGGACGGCTGGCTGCTGGCTGGCTGGCCTCCACCTCTGGCGGCATGATCTCCACCTCTATGACCTCTACCTCCACCTCTAGCACCTCTACCCCCACCTCTAGCTGGCTGGGTAGGCTGTGGAACACCTGGTGCCTATACCATGGCACGAGAACCCTGATGCTGAGACCCACCAGAACCTCAGGGGAAAACCTGGAAATGTGCCCCAAACCACCGCAAGTACAACAAGGCCTCTGCTGATGTGACTACTGACTCTGGAACTGGCCCTGTCGACCCTGATAACCACCCTGGAAATTCTGAAGCGGCGGTGCACCGATAGGTGCTGGTAGCGCACTGTAAAGCTGCTGATCGGAATAGTGCGTCTGATAACCACGACCACTTGAAGTACCATGGGAAACCTGGAGAGCTGACTGAAAAGGTCGGGGAGGATGACCTCTACCTGAAGAATCCCTGCCCCCATATGGGGCTCCACTGAAACGACCGAAATGACGGGGCATCTTGTCAGCCCCTTGACCACCACCCTGCGAGCAAATCATTTCAATCCTCCTGGCCACATTGGCCGCATCCTGGAACGATATATCGGTACCTGACTCTCAAGCCATCTGAAGTCTGATATGCCGGGCCAATCCCTCAATAAATATCCGAACCCTCTCCCGATCAGTGGGAAGTATCATAAAAGCATGTCGGGCTAGAGTGATGAACCTGGTCTCGTACTGAGTGACGGACATGGATCACTGCTGGAGATGCTCAAATTGCCTCTGAAGGTCCTCTCTCTGAGTAATGGGAAGGAACTTCCCTAGAAATAACTCTGAGAATTGAGTCCAAGTCAAAGGTGTAGATCCAGCTGGTCTGGCTAAGCAATAGTCTCTCCACCAACTCTTAGCTGCGCCGGATAACCGAAAAGTAGCGAAGTCAACTCCGTTGGAGTCCACTATGCCCATGTTCCGATGAACCTCATGGCAGCTGTCCAAATAATCTTGGGGGTCCTCTGATGGTGACCAGTAAAAGTAGTAGTGAATAACTTAGTGAACCTGTCCAGTCTCCACAAAGTATCTACTGACATAGCTACTCCCTCTACTACCGGTGCTGCAATACCCGGCTGAGCTACTCCGACTGGCTGAGGTGCCGGAGTCTGAAACTGTGGAGCTAGTTACTCTGGCACGCGGGCGGCAGGAGTCTGGGCACCTCCCCCAGCCTGAGAGACGGTTGGTGCTGTAGGAAGAAGACCCGCATGTGATACACTCTCCATGAGTCCGACTAGACGGACAAGGGCGTTCTGAAGCACTGGGGTAGCTATGAACCTCTCTGGGACCTGAGCTGGTCCAACTGGGACTGCCGGAACTGGGACCTCCTCGTCAAACTCGACCTGAGGGTCCTCCACTGGGGTTGCTGCTCTAGGCTGAGCACGTCCCCGACCTCGGCCTCTAGCACGGTCTCGTCCTCGACCTCGACCCCGAGTAGGAGTGTCAGGCTGCTGGGCGGAACCAAGGGAACCACGCGTCCTCGCCATCTGCGAAAGAATAGAATAGAAACTCAATCAGTACTCAGAATTCATAGGCATGACAGAGAAGAAAAGAAATATGGAGTCATCCTAACTTTGTAGCATCTGGGGGATAAATACAAACGTCTCCGTACCGATCCCTCAGACTCTACCAAGTTGTCCGTGAGTTGTGAGACCTAAGTAACCTAGTGCTCTGATACCAATATAAAACACAGCACGGAATGTCCCCTCGTGCATAATCAATATAAACACGGCACAGAATGTCCCTTCGTGCATAATCAATGTAAAACATGGCACAGAATGTCCCCTCGTGCATAATAACAATATGAACATGGCACGGAATGTCCCCTCGTGCATAATCAATGTAAAACATGGCACAGAATGTCCCCTCGTGCATAATAACAATATAAACATGGCACGGAATGTCCTATCGTGCATAATCAATGTAAAACATGGCAAGGAAAGTCCCCTCGTGCATAATAACAATATAAACATGGCACAGAATGTCCCCCCGTGCATAATCAATGTAAAACATGGCACGGAATTTCCCCTCGTGCATAATAACAATATAAACATGGCACGAAATGTCCCCTCGTGCATAATCAATGTAAAACATGGCACATAATATCCCCTCGTGCATAATAACAATATAAACATGGCACGG
>ML411727.1:202782-223180 GCA_005239525.1 Nicotiana knightiana | reverse complement strand
AGAAGTGAATATCAAAAACTCAAGGCGTTAAACCTTGTTTAATAGAATCGCTTAGGAATAAGTAGGTTTTATTTGGCATAAATTGATTGTTCTTAATTGTAATTCTTTTATATTTGAAAAAATCATAAAGAGGAAATACTACCTAACTATTGAAAAATATTGGGTAGTCATTTATAAAACATTTGCATATCAAAGGACCTTCCATTAGAAATATATCATATTAACACCGATAGCATTACATTTCATTGAAGGGGACACAACCGTGGTTTCGTTAATTAAATTAATTACAATCTTATAAATTATACTTGATTTCATTTCACTCAATTACAACACTCTTTTTAGCTAACGGAATATAATTATGATTCAAGTTAAGCCTTACACTATTTGAGTAATCTTTTCACGTCTATTCCCTGTGGGATTCGAGCCCAACCTAGTTGGGTTATTATATTTGACATCGACCGCTTTACACTATTTATTAAAGTGTAATTTGAGCGTNCTCTATTTTTACTTGGAAAAGTGGGTTAGGGTTTGGTAGAAGTGAATATCAAAAACTCAAGGCGTTAAACCTTGTTTAATAGAATCGCTTAGGAATAAGTAGGTTTTATTTGGCATAAATTGATTGTTCTTAATTGTAATTCTTTTATATTTGAAAAAATCATAAAGAGGAAATACTACCTAACTATTGAAAAATATTGGGTAGTCATTTATAAAACATTTGCATATCAAAGGACCTTCCATTAGAAATATATCATATTAACACCGATAGCATTACATTTCATTGAAGGGGACACAACCGTGGTTTCGTTAATTAAATTAATTACAATCTTATAAATTATACTTGATTTCATTTCACTCAATTACAACACTCTTTTTAGCTAACGGAATATAATTATGATTCAAGTTAAGCCTTACACTATTTGAGTAATCTTTTCACGTCTATTCCCTGTGGGATTCGAGCCCAACCTAGTTGGGTTATTATATTTGACATCGACCGCTTTACACTATTTATTAAAGTGTAATTTGAGCGTATCTGCTAATATTTGAGACTTGATGACCGTTCGGGGTTGATATTCAATATCGTACCCGCCAAGTTCGACGACCATTTGGCCAATCGGCCCGATAACTCGGGCTTGTGCAGTTTATTTCGAAGGGGATAGGTGGTGATAACACATATAGGATGACACTGAAAATACAGCTTTAGTTTTCTAGATGCGTTTATCAATGCGAGTGCCAATTTTTCTAAGTGTGGATACCTAGTTTCAGCATCTCCTAAGGTTCAACTCACGTAATAAATTGGAAACTGCGTACCTTTTTCTTCTCGAACTAATACACCACTTCCCGCTATCTCGGACGCCGCCAGGTATAAGTATAGCTGCTCATCTACCTTTGGGGTGTGAAGAAAAGGTGGGCTCCATAGGTATCGTTTCAATTCCTCCAACACTTGCTAATATTCCAGGGTCCATGTAAAATCATGTTTCTTTTTTAGTAAGGAAAAAAACTTATGGCTCCGATCTGATGACCTCAAAATGAACCGGCCTATGGCAGCTATCCATCCGGTTAGTCTCTGAACGGCTTTCACGTTGTCCACGATAGTGATCTCCTCGATGGCCTTAATCTTATCGGGGTTGATCTCGATTCCCCGGTTTGACACTATAAAGCCGAGGAATTTGCCCGAGCGGACCCCGAAAGCACACTTTCGGGGTTAAGCTTCATGTTGTATTTCCTCAAGATTTCAAATGTCTCTTGCAAATGAGTCAAATGGTCCTGTGTGCGCAGGGACTTAACTAACATATCGTCAATCTAAACTTCCATTGATTTTCCTATTCGTTCTTCGAACATCTTGTTAACTAGGCGTTGATATGTAGCCCTCGCATTTTTTAAGCCCAAAGGGCATTACATTATAGCAGTAAGTTCCATACTTAGTGATAAAAGAAGTTTTTTCCTGGTCTTCAGAGTCTATCTGGATTTGATTGTACCTAGTATAGGCGTCGAGAAAAGTAAGTATTTCGTGGTCAGCCGTGGCATCGATCATTCGATCCATGTTAGGCAAAGGAAAATAATCTTTCGGACATGTTTTATTCAAGTCCTTGCAATCTACACACATTCTAAGTTTGTTCCCTTTTTTGGGACTATGACTACGTTGGCTAACCACTCGGGATATTTTACTTCCCGAATGGACCCTATTTTAAGAAGTTTGGTTACCTCCTTCTTTATGAAGATGTGCTTCACCTAGGACTGAGGCCTTCTCTTTTGCTTTATCGGTCTGAACTTGGGGTCCACGCTCCGATGAATTGTTATCTCGGGTGGGATTCCTGTCATGTCTAAATGGGACCATGCAAAACAATCCATGTTATCAATAAGAAATTGAATGAGTTTTTTTGTTGAGTTCGGGGGTCAATCCCGTTCCCAGCTATACCTTACATTCGGGTAGATACTCGATAAGTGTCACATGTTCCAGCTCCTCGACCGTTGATTTGGTTACATCCGATTCTTCGGGAATGAAGAAAGTTCGAGGAGTGAGAAAATCCTCTTCTTCTTCTTTGATTACCTGTTTATCTGATTCGGTCGAGGCTGGGGACGGTTCTATTTGGCCGCTTATTTATCTTTGATGCTCTACTTTTCTGAGCTCAACGGTGCTAATATCAGTGTCACCTCGTCGATTGCAAACATTTCCTTCACAGCGTGTTGTTCCCGTAAACTGTTTTCACACCATCCACTGTTGGGTACTTCATCATTTGGTGAACGGTCGATGGTACTACCATCATGTTATGGATCCACGGCCTTCCAAGCAATGCATTGTATCTTATGTCGCCTTCGACGACATGAAATTTGTGTCCCAGATGGTTCCGGCCACGTTTACTGGTAGGATTATCTCCCCTTTTTTTGTTTCACTGGCCATGTTGAAGCCATTTAGGATTCGTGATGCAGGTACAATCTGTTCTAGTAGGCCGAGTTGCTCTATGACCCTCGATCTGATTATGTTTTCCAAGCTACCTAGATCCACGAGAACACGTTTAACTTGAATTATGTTTAGCAAAATAGAAATTACCAGGGCTTCATTGTGCGGCTGTGAGATGCCTTCTGCTTCTTCGTTGTTGAACGAGAGAGTGCCTTCGGGCACATACTCTCTAGTTCGTTTCTCCCTCGTGATTGATACTTTGGTGCGTTTGAATATAGGTCTTTATGGGACGTCGACCCCGCCGATGATCATATGGATAACATGTTGAGGTTATTATTGATCGTTTTTTCTGTTGGTATCACTTAACCTGAAGTTATTTCTGGCTCTATCACTGAGGAATTCTTGAAGGTGACCTCGTTGAACAATCGAGCTACTTCCTCTCTCAACTGTCTGCAGTCTTCGGTCCTATGGCCATGTATGCCATGGTATTTACACATCAGGTTTGGATTCCTTTGAGAGGGATCGATTTGTATAGGTCTGGGCCACTTAGTGCCTTTGATCCTCCCGATGTACGATATGATACCCGAGGCATCGACACTGAAATTGTACTCCGATAACTGTGGTGCTTCTGTGGGATCTGCATATTTGTTGAATCCAGTTTCTCTCATGAGTCCCCGAGAATTCTATCCTCGGTCACCCCTCCTATCGTTCCGGGCGGAATTACGTCCCGGATGGTTATTCCTCCTATCTGAAGCATATGGCTGATACCGATCTTTATTTGACCTCGATTCTCTATCAACATCTCTTTGGTTCTTACCTGTCGACCGGTTAGGATGCACTGAGCCCGAGGGGGCTCCTAGTTGGTCGTCCTCGACCCTAATCTTCGACTGATATCGGTTGTGAGCATATTCCCAAGTCACAGTCGGGTACTCTATTAAGTTCTGCTTTAGCTGGCGCGATGCGATCGAACTCCGCTCTTTTCATCCCTGGGTGAATGCTTGAACAGCCCAATCTTCGGTAACCGGTGGTAACTCCATACATTCCATTTGGAATCAAAACTCTCTCAGCATCTCGTTATCCCTCTGCTTCACCTTGAAGAAGTATGATTTTCTTGTTGTAACCTTTATAGCCCCAGTGTGTGCCTTTACAAATGAATCTACCAACATGGCGAACGAATCGATAGAGTTTGGTGGCAAGTTATGGTACCAAATCATAGCTCCCTTCGACAGGGTCTCTCCGAATTTCATTAGCAATACTGACTCGATTTCATCGTCTTCCAAATCATTTCCTTTTATGGCACATGTATGAGAGGTAACGTGCTCATTGGGGTCCGAGGTCCCGTTGTATTTAGGTATATCGGGCATCCTGAATTTCTTTGGTATGGGCTTCAGAGCCGCACTTAGAGGGAATGGTTTTTGCACAAACTTTTTGGAGTCCATTCCTTTTAAGATCGGTGGTTCCCCCAGAATCTGATCGACTCGAGAATTATAGGTTTCCACCTTCTTGTCGTTAGCCTCGATTTTCCTTTCTCCCGACTCTATTCTCTTAGTAAGCTCCTCAAGCATTCTCATTATATCAGGGTCAATTGTCGAAGTATTGTCACCTGATCTTTCAAGCATTGGCTCAGCACGACGAGTAGCCTCTTGTTCGACCCTATTCAGTGCCATGTGCTGATTTTGCAACTGAGCAATGGTGTTCTGTTGGGATTGAAGCACTTCAACTATAACTTGGAGACTGAAACTTTCGTCTCGTCTGCCATGAGTACCTCGATCGTCAGTTCGACCCTTTCTGCGTACGCTTCCATCGGGGTCCCCGCCTAAGTCCGCATTCAGATCAATATGCGAATTGACATCGACCGGGTTGACGGGTGGTGCTCCTCCGACATCAGTTTGTGGCACCTTGATTCCTGGAGCTATAATATTCTCGTTCTCTCTGTGGAGTCTGAGACCGTTATCACCATGAGTAGCTGTGTTTTGTGAGTTTGACATGATTTATTCTGAAAACAAAATTCTTGACAAGAAACAAGCGTAAAATAATGTGTTAAGTCAGAACTAGCACTGAACGATCACTATTATCCATAGCCCCATGATGGGCGCCAAACTGTTTACCTCGAAATACGAGTAACAATTAAACTTGTAATGCGGTTATAAGGATATGTGATCTAATTCAATGTCAATTGATAAATAGCTAAATAAATAAAGGAATTAAATGATTAAAATGGATCAAAACGATGTAATTGCAAGTTATTGGACCGATCTAGATTAGGCTCGAGATCAAATGCCAAGAACAGTGAGAACAACAAGAGTAATACAAACAATATGAACAGAATAGACAGTAAGTACAACAAAGAATTAAGAGCAAGTAAAAGAGTAGAGTGTTTATATTTCTCAGTAGTAGCGTAAGTGATGACTCGTGTATGATGATAATTATAAGTACAAGTGAACAGTATTCCTCTTTATATAGTAGAGGAATCAATAAACGTTAATGGTTCTGCTAGTTCTGAGATTTTCGCGGAGATTGGTGGTCGATTGTGGATTTCTCGTGATTCCGTTACTGCAATGTCGATTTAGCCTGATCTCGATCCCTCAGTCTTCATGTCCCTCGAGCCCGAACTTGCTTCGATAAAGGTTCACTCTCGAGGCATAAACCCTCGAGTCCGTAAAATCGGGTATCCTCGACTTTTACCGTATACAAAAAAAAACAAATAGGTATTTTATTCACCTTCAACATTAAGAATACAACAAGCTGAGGAAAAAGCCTAAAACTTTTTAACTCCCAAGGAATGATCTGAAATATACTCAACACCATATTTGGTACAAAAGATGAGATCGAATTCCATTGGCTTTAGGTTACATATGCAAAAATCATGAGATATAAACCATTTACCTATGAAAAAAATTCTATCTAGAGATTAGTTGAGCCAAAAGAGATATCAACTCTTTACTTGTTAGAATAAAGCCTAATCGCACCTTCCCATCCAGAAATACCATTTCTACAACTTCTATCTGAATTTATTTTGACATAGCTTGCTGGAGGTTTGATCCATTTGACCAATGTAATTTTCTTGAATATAATATTCCTCCTCAATAATTGAAAACTTTCTGCTCCACCAGTTGATCAAAATTTGTCTATAAGGCATGTCCATAATTCTTGTGCAAAAGTACCACCATAATACATATGCTCCATATATTCAGCACTAGGTATTTTGCAACATGCACATCCAGATGAAATGGCAATTAGATATCTGGAAGGTAGATATGTGGACCATATATTCTAGATCCATTGTCCTCCAATGAGAATCTCAGATATCATGAGATTCTTAAGCTTGATCCCTTCAGAAAGGAAATTGATTAGAAGTAGTCCCAAATTTGTCCAATTGTAATACCACACTAATACATTACTTTTCTGAACCTTTCACAATATAATAATCCACTCTCCTGTTAATATTGCAATATTTTGATTGCCCCGAGTACCATTCCTTTATTAGAGGATGTGACCTTTGACAATATCTAGCTATTACAAATTCCTTTCATCATAACTGGATTGTCCTCAGATTCCACAATTGCTTTGTAGCAAAGGCATTATAGGTATCTTAGCTTCCAATTTTCTAAGTCCAACACCTCATTCAGAATTTGGAAAGATTAATTTATCTCATGCTGCCCAATGGATTTTTTTTCTTCTCAGTTGTACCACTCCAAAAAAACTCTGGCCATCATTCCATCTATTTTGTTTAGCACTCCTTTTGGTGGATGAACGACAGCTAATATATGAACTAGTAGTGCTGCCAATACATGCTTGATTGGAACAGTCACTTTTCTTTAGGACTTTAGTCCGTAACCAGGCTCGAAGACCTCCGGCTGGATTTGAAATGGATCAGGTAGGGCATCCGTTTACGACACAAAACGTAATTTAGCATGCCATCATGTATTCCTACTAAGTACTTTGCTAATCATGTTGGGACAACCTAGATATTTAAAAGGAAAAGTTTTGTGATCTATGGAAATTATCTTCAACTATGGCAATTTCTTCATGTTGTGCTTTTGGAGCAAGTATCAAACAAGAGTTATGTTTGTTAATCAATTGTCAAACCACAGTTTCATATATAGCCAGTCGGCACAAAGTAAAAAAATTAAAGAGATGGGCCTATGACCTCTTTTTGATTTGAAAAAACCTTGTGTTTTCACCATTGATAATCAGAGGAATACTAGTTTCCAGATATGTGTCTAAAGATCATGTCAATAAACTTTTTTCTTAAAGCCCATTTTTTCATTAAAATATATAAGTATGGCCTTTAAACTCCTTGGACATATCTAATATTAAAAATATATTATCATTGGTAATTTGTTTGCCAGTGTCTTGGATAATCTCTTGAGTTAGGAGAACATTTTCAGTAATGGACCTTCCTTTTACAAAATCACTTTGATTCGTACTAATAAAATTAGGAAGCTCTTAGTCCAATCTAGAGCTCAAAATTTTGGTAAATATCCTACTACAAATATTACATAGGCTAATAGATCTTATATCAGTAAAGTATTACGATAAAGTAATATATCTTCGGAAGCATTACTATGCAAGTATGAGTAAAGAACTTTGGGATATTAGCTGTACAGAATAAAGCTTGAATGTCTTTAGTCATATCATGACTAATAATGTTACAAGAAGCTTGAAAGAACCTAGCAAAATAACCATCAAGGCCCGAGGCACTATTCGGACCATGGAGAAGACACATTTGTTCATTTCTTCTTTAGAGAGCATGTTCTCTAAAAACTAATTATTTTCTTCTGAAACTATAGGGGTAATACTTTTCGGTTTAGAGAAATCATTATACACAGGCTTGACGACATATGCCCTTGAAATATCTCATAGCAGCTTCAGAAACTTCTTTAGTACCTTCCACCCACTAATTGTATTCATTCTAGATCTTGTTGATACTTGTGACGACGGCCTTAATTTTCATGTTTTGATACCTTTCATAGCTTCATTTGATGTTTATTGGTTTGCGTGCATGGTCCGTATTATTTTTCAGGAAGTTTTTACGTAAAATTTTGAAGAAAAAGTAATTTTTTACTTAAAATAAGATTTGGGTTGACCACAGTTAACATTTTTGGTAAATGATGTTGGATTGGTGTCTTGACGATTTTGGTAGGTTCATATGATATTTGTAGACTTGTACGCATGTTTGGTTGGGGGTCAAAGGTGACCCGAGCGCATTTTAGGCACATTATGTGAAAGATTGTGAAAATTGAGTTTTAAGTTGAAATCTTGAGTTTTGATGATCGATTCTTGTTATTTGATGTTATTTTGATGATTTGAGATAGAGAGCTACTTTGTAAGATATTAAGCTTTTGTGCATGTTCAGTTTGGAGCCCGAGGGGCTCGGGTGAGTTTCGTATCCATTGTGGATGAGTTTGGAATAGCTCATGCATAGCTGATACTGGTGTAAACCTGCGGATCTCGCATTTATAATGTACTGCTTGCAAATGCGAGCGTCGATTTTGTGAGTGACTGCTCGCATTTGCCGAATGGGAACTGGGGGCTGGGGGCTGGGGTTCGGCATTTGCGAATAATTGTTCGCTTTTGCGATATGGTCCGGGATCGCTTTTGCGATACTGGAGTCGCATTTCCGATACTTTACTAGGTGGAGCAGCTTCACACTTCCGAAGTTTGTCTCGTATTTGCTAGGAGGGTTCATTTGCAAATGCAATGGTTTTGTCGCATATGCGACTTTTGCAAGACTGCTGCACTGGTTGCTTTGGCAATCAGTGTTGCAGCTGGGTAAAAGATTGACGAATCGGGACGTAGCTCATTTTATACTATTTTTCAATCCCAAGCTCTGTAGAGGCAATTTTTGAGAAATATTTTCTTCCTAAATTCATTGCTAAGTATCTTTAACTAGTTTTCAATCAATTTCAATTACTTTCATGAGTATTTAACATCAAATCTAAGAATTTTATGGTAAAAATTAGGAGTTTTGGGGAGAAGTTAGAGATTTTGTGAAATTGAGATTTAGACTTCAAATTGAGGTCAAATTTCAAAACAAATCACATATCTGGGCTCGGTGGTGAATATCGGTATTTGGTCCAGATTTTGAATTTTGACCAAGCGAGTTCCGGGTTAACTTTTGTTGACTTTTTCAATTTAGCTAAAGATTGATTTTTTTTACTTGTGGGGAGTTTCTAAATATTATTTGGATTGTTTGAATGATATTTGGCTAGATTTGGTCTATTTGAAGGCTTGTTCTCAAGGAAAAGTCGTGGTTGATTATTGATTTGATTGCAGAAAGAGGTAAGTATCATATTTAATTTTTATTTGAGAGAACTAGGACTTGTTTGGTCTATTTGCTACGTAAATTGTGAGTGGAGACGATGTATATGCGATGTGATGAGTATATATGCATTTTCATGAGTTAAAGCATGCGAGTTGAATTACCATGTTATATCTCGTTGTTTGCCTTGATTGCTACATGTCATTAACTGTTATTGATGCCTTATTTTTTATTTGTCATTCAATTATTACTTGTTATTGTTATTCATTCGTAGATCAATATTTGTTTACCTGCTATATGCTTTCACCTGTACTAGTTGGATATTTTTACTGTTTAATTCACGACGCAACAAGCCTTATGGCTATATATATATATAGGGTTGCACGCCACAACAAGTCTTATGGATATATATGTGGATAGGGTTGCACGCCACAACAAGCCTTATGGCTATATGTGGATCGGGTTGCGCGCCGTAACAGACCTTAGGGCTATATGTGGATCGGGCAGCACGCCGCAGCAGGTTATATTAGCGCTTGGGAAGGATTCGCCCCTTCGGAATCTGCACACCCACAGTGAGCATCGGTTCTATTGATTCATGATGGGATCGGGCTGCGCCACAGCAGGTACCATATAGTGCTGAATGACTGAGTGTGTTGAGCGATTGAGCGAAATGAGGGGAGTGTGAGACAATGAGATTGAGTACTCTGAGAGTGTGCGTACATGGGTTCATCACTGTAGTGCATTGCATTTACATGTATACTTGGAACACAGGCATATAGATGCATTCCCTCACATTACACGGTTTTGTGACATTTATGACATTCACATTCTCAGTAACATGTAGGCATAGAAATATACTTTCCTCATGCCATCTGATAATGAGACTCCTTAACTGTTGTCGAAAGTTTTTGGGAAAGATTTGAGATTTACTGTTATACTTGAATAGCATGCATATTTTCCATAACTGTGAACGAGCTGAGTTATTTCTTGTACCATCTTATTATATTGTTTTGAACTGTTGTTGGTTATTGGAGTTAGACTCTGACCGTTGTCCCATCTCGTCGCTACTTTCAACCTAAGGTTAGGTTTGTTACTTATTGAGTACATGGGGTCGGTTTTTGTACTCATACTGCACTTCTGAACCTTGCGTGCAAATGTTGGATGTTGATATTGTTGCGTAAAGCGGGAGCTGGATCGGAAGATATATTTACATTCTAGATATGGCTATCACTAGTCCTTGGTAGCATTAGATTCAAATTCTGTTCATTTACATTTCAAACAGATGTTGTACTTATTCAATTCAGTTTTGCAAAAATCTAAATCTTTATCACGACCCGATTTACTCTCTGAAAGGTATCGTGACGGCACCTAGTATCTATGACTAGGTAAGCCTAGAAATTTGCGGAAAACAACAGAATCAATAAAAATAAATACAGAAAAGATATCTACTAGATATAACGTACCTGCTCAGCATATACAGTTATTTTACTTCCCAAAACCCGGAATGTCACCAACACAGAGTTAGGCAAGCCACTTACCTCTAGTATGCTAATTAGCCAATAATCACGCTCTTGCCACGAGTATCCAACTCCGGGTGGCCCAAATCTATTCAATTCGATTGCATAATGTTAATATCATTTCAAGAATCAAAATAACTAATTAATTCGAAGCTAATACGCGAAATTAGGAATTTTGACCAAAACGCCCCTCGGGTCCACGTCTCGGAATCGGGTAAAAGTTATATTTTTCGGACACCCATTCACTCACGAACTCACTCGAAAAGAATCATCGAAATCCGATGTCAAAAACCCCCTAAATTCTCAGAATTTCGATTGGGGAAAATTTCATCAAGTTCCCATGGTTTTCCCCCATTTTTGTTAATTAAACTAAAGAAAATAACAGGGATTAATGGTCTAACAATGAATTAGGATTAGAAAGACGCTACCTATGATCCTTCTCTTCAAACCCCACTAAAAATCGCCAATTCCCGAGCTCTCAAACGATTTTAGACTTATGAAATTCGAACCCTCGGATTTTTGGAATAAACACAGGGATCTCGCACATGCGGTCCCGATCACCGCACCTGCGGTACAACACCTACGGGAAAAGCATCGCAGGTGCGGAATTCACTTAAGTCCACTGGGGCCGCACTTGAGGTCGTTTTGTCGCGCCTGCGGTTCTACACCTGTGGAACCTAGGTCGCACCTGCGACCACTGGTCAACCCCATAACCATCGCACCTGCGACCAGCCTATCACGCCTGCGTGTTCGCACCTGCGGATAAACCTTCGCAGATGCGAAACACCAGAAGAAAGCCTTGTTCAGCAATTTGATAAGTTCCAAATTCTCCCGTTAAGCATCCGAAATAACCCCGAGTGCCCCGGGACCTCAACCAAAACCACCAACCGACCCTAATACCTTATTCGAACAAGGTCGAGCCTTAAAAACACATCTCATAACATCAAAAACATCGATTATGCATAGATTCAAGCCTAGGAACTTAGGAAAATTCTAGAATTCACATCCGACGCCGAAACACGTCTTAACTCATCCGAATGACCTCAAATTTTGCACACAGGTCATAAACGACATTGCAGAACTGTTGTCGCTTCTGGAAATCCATTCTGAGTCCGATATCAAAATCTCACCTATTGGCCGAATTCGTCGAATTTTTAACTTTCGCCAATTCAAGCCTAAATCCACAAACAACCTCGAAAACACATTTCGAGTACGCTCCTGACCCAGAAATCACCCAACAGAGCTAACGGAGTCGACGGAATCCCATTCCGGATCCATCTTCACACAACTCTAGCTACAGCCAGATTTCTAAAGCTAAGATCCACATCTATGGACTATGTGTCCAAAATCACCCTGTATTCTCTCACTCAATGTACTGACAGGTTCCAATAACGTAAATAGACATGGAAGAAATAGTAAATAGGGGATCGGGGCGTGAATTCTTAAAACGACCGACCGGGTCATTACATCCTCCCCCTCTTAAGAAAATCGTTCGTCCTGGAACGAGCATAGAAACATACCTGGAGCTGGGAAAAGATGAGGGTACTGACTCCGCATATCCTACTCGGTCCCCCAAGTCGTCTCCTCGACTGGCTGATCCCTTCACTGAACCTTTACTGATGCAATATCTTCTGAGCTTTCTGACCCGCCTGTCCAATAAAGCCACAGGCTCCTCAACATATGATAGATCCTTGTCCAATTAGACATAGCTGAAATCCAAGACATGAGTCGGGTCACCGTGATACTTCTGGAGCATGGAGACGTGGAACACCGAATGAACCCCTGCTAGGCTGGGAGGCAGGGCTAGCTCATAAGCAACCTCCCCCACACGTCGTAACACCTCAAAAGGGCCAATAAATCTCGGACTCAGCTTTCCTTTCTTCCCGAACCTCATGAAGACCTTCATAGGCGATACTCGAAGCAAAACCCAATCACCAGCCATAAATTCAAAATCCCGAACCTTCCGATCCGCATAGCTCTTCTGCCTGGACTGAGCTGTGCAAAGTCTCTCCTGAATCACCTTCACCTTGTCCAGGGCATCCTGAACCAAGTCTGTACCCAACAATCGGGCGTCGCCCGGCTCAAGCCATCCTACGGGAAACCTGCACCGCCTACCATACAATGCCTCATATGGCGCCATCTGAATGCTGGACTGGAAGCCGTTGTTGTAAGCAAACTCTTCCAGAGGCAAGAATCGATCCCATGACCCTCCAAAATCCATCACACAGGCACGAAGCATATCCTCGAGGATCTGAATCGTGCACTTGGACTGCCCGTCCGTCTGAGGGTGAAAAGTTGTGCTCAACTCTACCCTGATGCCTAACTCCTACTGAACGGCTCTCCAGAACCGTGAAGTGAACTGTGTACCTCTATCTGAAATGATAGATATTGGAATACCGTGGAGGCGAACAATCTCTCTGATATAAATCTCAGCCAACCTCTACGATGAATGTGTAGTCAGTACCGGAATGAAATGGGCTGATTTGGTCAGCTGATCCACAATCACCCAAATAGTATCATGCTTCCTCAAACTCCGAGGAAGTCCAACCACAAAGTCCATGGTGATCCGCTCCCACTTCCACTCTGGAAGCTCAATCTGCTGAAGTAACTCTCCCGGTATTTTATGCCCACATTTGACCTGCTGACAGTTGAGACACTTGGCTACAAACTCTGTTATATCCTTCTTCATCCTTCGCCACCAATAGTGTTGTCTCAGATCCTTGTACATCTTCGTGGTACCCGGATGGATGGAATACAGCAAACTATGGGCCTCCTCAAGAATCAACTCCTGAAGCCCATCTACGTTGGGCACACAACGGCCCTGCATCCTCATCACCCCATCCTCTCCTATAGTCACATCTCTGGCATCACCCCGCCAGACTCTATCCTGAAGAACCAAAAGGTAGGAATCATCATACTGGCGCTCTCTGATACGGTCATGACGGGAAGATCGAGCCACCACACAAGATAATATCTGGCAAGGCTCAGTGCTTCTGGATAGATGTGTGGGACAGAGGGCTCGTGGTACTTGCTGCCCACCCTTCCTCCTCTGCTTTGAGAACCGTGTGAATGGAGAGTGGGCAGAAGAGAAGGAGGTCCTCATACGGAGTCGCACACTTACTTGAGCAGTGCGGGAGACTGGGGAATGGGATTCTGATTGATTGCCTTTTTTTTTACGACAAGTTTTAAATCTTAATGCAGAAAGATCCAATCTCACGAACTGACTGGCTAAGGACTGAACATCTAAGGCTAGAGGCCTCTCAACTGCATGAAGGTATGCCAAACTCCCCAAACTCTCCGCCCGGCGATTCAAGGCATCGGCCACCACATTGGCCTTCCCCGGGTGGTATAATATAGTGATGTCATAGTCCTTTAGCAACTCTAACCACCTAGGCTGGCACAAATTTAGATCCTTCTGCCTGAATATGTTCTGCAAACTCCGATGATCCGTGAATATCTCACAGGGAACACCATATAAATAATGACGCCATATCTTCAGGGCGTGAACAATTGCTGCCAACTCGAGATCATGAACAGGATAGTTCTTCTCATGGATCGTCAACTTCCTGAACGCGTAGGCAATCACCCTACCATCCTGCATCGATACCTCTCCCAAGCCAATCCTCGAAGCATCACAATAAACTATATAGGATCTGGAACCGGTAGGCAAAACGAACATAGGAGTTGTAGTTAGGGCTGTCTTGAGCTTCTGAAAGCTCTCCTCACACTCCTCAGTCCATATAAAAGGTGCACCCTTATGGGTCAAACTAGTCATGGGTGCTGAAATGGATGAAAATCCCTCCACAAAATGGCGATAATACCCAGGCAACCCGAGGAAACTACGGATCTTAGTAGCTGAAGATGGTCTGGGCCAACTATGCACTGCCTCCACCTTCTTCGGATCTACCTTGATCCCATCCGAAGACACCACATGGCCTAAGAATGGCACAGAATCAAGCCAAAACTCACACTTAAAAAACTTGGCATACAACTTCTTCTCCCTCAATGTCTGAAGCACGGTCCTCAAGTGCTGCTCGTGGTCCTCCCGGGACCTAGAATATACCAGAATGTCATCAATGAACAAAATGATGAAAGTATCAAGATAAGGCCGAAATATGCTGTGCATCAGGTGCATGAAGGTTGTTGGGGAGTTGGTCAGCCCGAATGACACAACAAGGAACTCATAGTGGCCATATCTGGTCCTGAAGGCAGTCTTTGGGATATCCGGTTCCCGAATCTTCAGCTGATGATAAACCGAACGTAGATCAATCTTGGAGAACACTCTAGAACCTATAACTGGTCAAATAGATCATCAATGCGAGGCAATGGGTACCTGTTCTTCACTGTCACCTTATTCAGCTGCTTGTAGTCAATAAACATACGCATCGAGCCATAATTTTTCTTCACAAATAATACTGGAGCGCCCCAAGGTGATACACTGGACCTGATGAATCCCTACTCAAGAAACTCATGCAACTGCTCCTTCAACTCCTTCAACTCAGGAGGATCCATGCGATAAGGAGGAATGGAAATGGGTTGAGTGCCCGGCAATAATTCAATGCCGAAATCAATGTCTCTATCAGGTGGCATACCCGGAAGATCAGCTGGAAATACATCAGAATAGTCTCTAAAAACTAGAACTGACTCCACTGTAGGGGTCTCATTACTAACATCTCTCACAAAATCCAAATATGCATCACACCCCTTCCCAACCATCCGCTGAGCCTTAAGAAAAGAAATCACTCGGCGGGGAGTATACTCCAAGGAACCTCTCCACTCTAACCTCGGATATCCTGGCATAGCCAGCGTCACGGTCTTGGCGTGACAATCAAGAATAGCATAATAGGGAGACAGCCAGTGCATACCCAATATAACATCGAAATCTACCATACTGAGTAGTAGAAAATCATCTTTGGTCTCAAAACCACTGATAGTAATCAAACATGACCGATATACGCAGTCACGACAAGAGAATCTCCCACCGGAGTAGAAACATAAATAGGGGAACTCAAAGAGTCTCGGGCTATCCCCATATGTGAAGCAAAACAGGAAGACACATATGAATATGTAGAGCCTGGGTCAAATAATATCGATGCATTCCTATGACAAACGGGAACAATACCTGTAATGACTGAATCTGAAGCAATGGCCTCGGACTGGGCTGGAAGACAATAGTACCTGGTCTGGCCTCCCCCTCTAGGGCGACCTCGACCTCCCCGACCTCCACCTCGAGCTGTCTGAGGTGGTGGGGTAGCAGCTGGGGCTGGAGGAATAGCTGGAGGACCTGGAGGAAGGCTTGGAGTCTGATAAATCTGAGGGGGTGCACCCTGATAAGTCTGAGGTGGTGCGCCCCTCCTCACTCTGGGGTAATCCTTGATCATATGTCGAGGGTCACCATACCCAAAACAACTCCTCTGAGGACGCAATGGCTGCTGCTGACTCTGAACTGGCCTGCTGGACTGGCCAGTGATAGCACCTCGAGCTGGAGGCACCTGAGATACCGGTGGTGCATAATAATTCTCTTGAGGTCTAGGATGAGCTGGAATACCACTGGCTGCTGGAGGAGCTGAATGAATGGGGCGGCTCAAAAAACCCCTACCATGGCATGATGCAGGTGCACGAACTCCTGAAAAATGACCCGTCTCTCGAGACCTCTTGGCCTCCTCTCCTCTCTGTCTCGGGCCAACATACTCTCAATCCTCCTATAAATGCTCACGGCCTACTGGTAAGTAATATCCGTCTCCAACTCTCTGGCCATGCTTGTACGAATGTTGGGATGGAGCCCCTCAATAAAAGGGCGGACTCTCTCTCTGACCGTAGAAACCAAAGCTGGTGCATGTTGTGCCAAGTCACTGAACCCGACTACATACTCTGACACGTTCATGGTACCCTGGCGTAGCTGCTCAAACTCTGCACGCCAAGCATCCCTGAGACTCTGAGGAACAAACTCGAGCAAAAACATCTCTGAAAACTGAGCCCAAGTAAGTCAGGCTGCCTCGTCCGGACTACTAAGCTCAAATGCACGCCACCACTGATAAGCTGCTCCTCTCAGCTGGAAGGTAGTGAAAGAGACCCCACTCGTCTCCACAATACCCATGGTGCGAAGGATACGATGACACCCTTCAAGAAAACCCAGAGCGTCATCCGAAGCCAATCCGCTGAAATCAGGTGGTGGTACTTCTTGTACCTCTCAAGACGGAGCTGCTCAGACTCAGATACAGCTACTCTGGCCTCAGGCTAAACTGGAGCTGCAGGAGGCATGGGGATATACTCTGGAACCTTCCCCATATGAACCCTCTGCTCAGGAGTACGGGCTGCGGGAGTCTGTGTCCCTCCCCCGACCTGGGATGTAGCTGGGGCTATCGGAAGTAGTCCCACCTGAGACAGAGTACTGAAAGCACTCATGAACTGGGCCAAAGTCTCCTTGAGGTCTGGAGTGACAGTAGGGACCTCCTGTGCCCCTCCAACTGTAGCTGCTGGGGGCTCCTCTGCCTCTAGTGGCTTTGACTGGGGGCTCGGGTTCCTGGTCATCAGTACGTCCAGTGCGGGTACGAACCATCTGCAAGAAAGAATAGAATAGATTTTAAAATTTGATGACGGTAACTAGAACGATAAGGAATTTCAAAGAATTTGATTGTTCTTAACAGTTACATAACCTCCCGAAGATAGATACAGACGTCTCCGCACCGATCCATGAGACTCTAATAAAACGGCTTGTGATGTTGTGACTCCTATGAACCTAGACGCTCTGATACCAACTTGTCACGACCCGATTTACCCTCCGAAAGGTATCGTGACGGCACCTAGTCTCTATGACTAGGTAAGCCTAGAAATTTGCAGAAAATAACAGAATCAATAAAAATAAAGACAGAAAAGATATTTACTAGATATAACGTACCTGCTCAGCATATACAGTTATTTTACTTTCCAAAACCTGGAATGTCACCAACACAGAGTTAGGCAAGCCACTTACCTCGAGTATGCTAATCAACCAATAATCACGCTCTTGCCACGAGTATCCAACTCCGGGTGGCCCAAATCTATTCAATTCGATTGCATAATGTGAATATCATTTCAAGAAATCAAAATAACTAATTAATTCGAAGCTAATATGCGAAATTAGGAATTTTGACCAAAACGCCCCTCGGGTCCACGTCTCGGAATCGGGTAAAAGTTATATTTTCTGGACACCCATTCACTCACGAACTCAATCAACAAGAATCATCAAAATCCGATGTCAAAAACCCCCTAAATTCTCATAATTTTGGTTGGGGAAAATTTCATCAAGTTCCCATGGTTTTTCCCCATTTTTGTTAATTAAACTAAATAAAATAACGGGAATTAATGGTCTAACAATGAATTAGGATTAGAAAACGTTACCTACGATCCTTCTCTTCAAAACCCACTGAAAATCGCCAATTTCCGAGCTCTCAAACAATTTTAGACTTATGAAATTCGAACCCTCGGATTTTTGGAATAAACACACAGGGATCTCGCACCTGCGGTCCCGATCACCGCACCTGCGGAAAAAGCATCGCAGGTGCGGATTCACTTAAGTCCACTGGGGCCGCACCTGCGGTCGTTTGGTCGCGCATGCAGTTCCGCACCTGCGGAACCCAGGTCGCACCTGCGACCACTAGTCAACCCCCTCACCATCACACCTGCGACCAGCCCTTCGCTCTTGCGTGTCCGCACCTACGGAAAAACCTTCGCAGGTGCGAAACACCAGAAGAAAGCCTGGTTCAGCAATTTGATAAGTTCCAAATTCTCCCGTTAAGCATCCGAAACAACCCCGAGGGTCCCGGGACCTCAACCAAAACCATCAACCGACCCTAATACCTTATTCGAACTAGGTCGAGCCTTAAAAACACGTCTCATAACATCAAAAACATCGATTATGCATAGATTCAAGCCTAGGAACTTAGGAAAATTCTAGAATTCACATCCGACGCTGAAACACGTCTAAACTCATCCGAATGACCTCAAATTTTGCACACAAGTCACAAACAACATTGCGGACCTGCTGTCGCTTCCGGAAATCCATTCCGAATCTGATATCAAAATCTCACCTATCGGCCGAATTTGCCGAATTTCTAATTTTCGCCAATTCAAGCCTAAATCTACAACCGACCTCGAAAACACTTTATGAGTACGCTCCTAACCCCGAAATCACCCAACAGAGCTAACGGAGTCGACAGAATCCCATTCCGGATCTGTCTTCACACAGATCTAGCTACGGCCAGATTTCTAAAGCTAAGATCCACATCTATGGACTATGTGTCCAAAATCACCCCAGATCCCCTCACTCAATGCAC
The DNA here is from genome assembly GCA_005239525.1 of Nicotiana knightiana. Classification (NCBI taxonomy): domain Eukaryota; kingdom Viridiplantae; phylum Streptophyta; class Magnoliopsida; order Solanales; family Solanaceae; genus Nicotiana; species Nicotiana knightiana. Next base: position 204,184 of record ML411727.1, on the reverse strand, counting down.
TGACAGGTTCCAATAACGTAAATAGACATAGGAGAAACAGTAAATAGGGGATCGGGCGTAAATTCTTAAAACAATCGAGCGGGTCGTTACATCTAGTAGCTCATAATTTGTACTATCAGTTCTTGAGGAATTCTTTGTATAAAATCAGTTGTATTATCTTTTTTTTCTCTCTCTTAATAAATCTCATTTAATTGAATAGTTGGTTATTGGCTTGCCTAGCAAATTTTCCATCACAACTAGTTGAATTTTGCATCGTGACACCGGGAGTTTTTCCCGATGTGACCGGCGCCGGAGAACATTTGTCCTAAAATCAGAAAAGAGGAAAAATGGGTTGATTTTTGTTATCTCTAATTTAGATGAAGGGCATGTTAACTAACATATCTATCATTTATCACGGTTGCATCTGTTCCCCTGCCTGTTACTCAATCCTCTCTCCTGATCTGGTGCTCAAATTTTCAAAAAAAAAAAAAAAAAAAAAAAAAAAAAAAAAAAAAAGGAAGTAGTCTTTTGTTTGTTCTAAAAAATTATCATATCTCAATCTATAAGTTTTCCCGCTCACAAATAAATAAGTTGAAGGACCATAATTACCTTAACAATGATTCACTTCACACATAACTTCTAATATTTCAATTAATTTCCACTCAATGTATATCATGAACAAGCTATACACGCCAATTATTTTACCACCAGAACCAACNGGTAAAAAGAAAAAAAAAAAAAAAAAAAAAAAAAAAAAAAAAAAAAAAAAAAGGAAGTAGTCTTTTGTTTGTTCTAAAAAATTATCATATCTCAATCTATAAGTTTTCCCGCTCACAAATAAATAAGTTGAAGGACCATAATTACCTTAACAATGATTCACTTCACACATAACTTCTAATATTTCAATTAATTTCCACTCAATGTATATCATGAACAAGCTATACACGCCAATTATTTTACCACCAGAACCAACCAGGCTACCCTAGTTTTTATTTTGATCTAAATTAATACTTACAATATCATTTAATTGGTTATAATGTGTTATATATATTGTACATTTAGGTTATCATATTAAGGTAACTATAAATATTTATCTATTCTTGTAGTTATCATCTTAGTCTGGTAGTGTATAAATTAAAGTTGTACAATGTCAACGTACAAAAATTAAACTCTTTTAATTTTGGGAGTATTATTAATGAACAAATTGGTGGGAATATGCAAGTCAATAGTGAAAATGTCAAGGTTAGAATTAATCAGGGTGGCCGACTTTGATTAACAGGATAATTAATCATTATAATTCCCTGGGAATCACTAAGCTTTGCTATTTGTTTAATGGCTTAGTGGATTACCCTTTATTAATGTCAACGTACAACAGCATATTTGACATTCAATTTTCTTTTTTTTTTTTTTTTTTTTCTAAAAT
>ML411727.1:188144-202757 GCA_005239525.1 Nicotiana knightiana | reverse complement strand
AATTTTTTTTTTTTTTTTTTTTTTTTGCTAAAATATTTTGGCATTCATGATTCAACCACAACTAAAATCTCTTTAAAATTGCCCTCATCCTCCGTACTTTTTTTCTTATTCATTGTTATAGACTTATACTGATGATAAAGTTTCTACGATTACATCTAAAATTGGGAAAATGCTGGTGTAATTAGGGGTGTATAAACCGAATAGAAAAACTGCACCAATCGAAAAGTCAAATCAAACCGATTAAAAACCAGATTAGATTTGGTATTCGTAAAAAAATCCGAACCAAACCGACATATATTTTTTACATAGAATTTTCTTTAAAATTGTCTAGAAATATTTGAGATTCTCTTATGTGATATAATATTTAATAGAATATGAAGTGCTCCATATTTATTAACCTTAAATAATGGTTTGTATGATCACTTTCTTATCAAGTGTTACTGAAATGCGTCTATCTCTTTGTTATTCCATACTCATATGTCAAGATCTATTAAATTTTTATATCTTTTTCGAATTTGAAGTGATTATTATTATTATTTATGTATTATATAGATTTTTATGTTTAAATGTTAAATTCGATTAACCTTAAAAGTGTACATCAACAAAAAAATTATTGCCAATGTTTATAAAGGTAACTATCATGTGTTACTAAGTAAAGTCTTCCATAAGAATATTTTAATAGATAATATGTTTGTCAAGCTTTTAAAATGTCACTAAACATATATTTACAAATCAATAATTTAACAAATTAAGATTGAAATAAAATTTAAGCAACAAAACTCGAAAAATCAGCAAACATTAGTTCGACGATGTATGTGGCCTATATGCCACTTGTTTCCCTTCAAGTTGGAATAGATATATGGCATGCGACGCCGAAAGCAAACATTAGTTTCCATTTTTGGCTGGACAATTCATTCTTAGCCTTGCCTCTTCTTTGTTTGCTGCTCTTAATTTGGAAAATTATCATTCTTTGAATAGATATCTCAAACTCTTGATTCATTACCATTCAATGAACCTTCATAGACTTTCAATCTTTATCTATTACCTAATATTTTGGGAATTCTCACTAACAACATATTAATCAAGCTTCATAATCACGAGTGGTCACAATTACTAGCTTCTCTCTCATTTTCTTCTGATCCGCCGTAAAAAGACCGAATTCAACGGCAGAGCTAAAGGTAAGGAAGTGGTTCAATATAATTGCATGAGTTTTCTTCGTCAGAAATTATGCTGTGTAAATAAAAAAATATAATTTATAAATATAATATTTTTGTGTGTGTGTAAATTGTTGAACACCCTTAATAAATTAGGAAACGTCTAGGTAAAACATTTTTGTATTTTGCTTAATCCTTTTATTACAATTTCTAGCTCTACCATTGACCAAGTCATAATAAATGGGAAGTTAAAAGACTCAACTATTTCTGTCATCCTAATTTACATGTAGCTAATTTAGGAAGAACAAAAGGCTTTGTTGAAACTTGTTGTCTAAAGGAAGTCATATGTATTTGTGTAGCTATAAAATATCCAATTAAGAATAAAATAAGAAATTTGAAATTAAATTATTTCTAAATTCTAACTATATAAAAATATTATTCCTTAAGAAACAAAGACTAAAAAGAAAAAAATATCACATAAATTGATACGGATGAAATATTATTTTTCTGTAAGCTAGTTTACATGACTTTTGTTACATTTCTAGTCCACTTGACACCTTTGAAACTTACTCTACAACTATAAGAGACGTGAAAACATGGAGAGAAAAATTAAGAGATTTGCTTCTTCGATGATTATATTAATATCTAATTTTATTAAGAACCTATTAATAGTTCGACACCAACGCTCAGTATCAGGTGTCAAAGTGTATTTCCTACGAATTAATTTTCTTTTTTTTTTTTCGCGAACTAAATGGCACCACGTCTATGTTCTCCTCAGTGGCTTCTTGTCGGAACATATGAAACAGGGCCCACACTGCCAGCTCAGCAGAAATAATGCAGTCAAATGTTTGAGTTTTAATTAGTTTAGCAAACGTTAGGTCCTTTTTGACCTTAATTTTGTGAAGTGCCAAACTAAGCGCAGTTTGATTGGTTCTCCGTCAGCAGTTGCGGCCCGTCAACGTTAGCTTCTCAGATCCGACGTGGCATAGGATAAAAGTTGACAGTTTGCTTCCGTCCTAAACTTTTGAGTTTTTTTTTTTAAAATTTAACTACCAATTGTATACATCTTTCAATCATAAAGAGCATAGTGATTTGTAATCTTTGATGTTAATATTTTACTTAGAAAGGAAAATGAGCTTTGCACTCTCCTCTTTACTCTATGTGCTCCAACTATTCGGGAGAAGAGAAAAGATGTTGAATTTAGCAAGAAAGTGTTATGACCAAAAAAAATAACAAAAAGAGAGAAAAACACATCAAATTGTTAGCAGTACACTAATAGTACCAAGTACAGGTGATCTAGTGAATTCAACGAAAAACCAAGAAGGGTTGTGGAGGAATGGTATGTACTCCTTCATCCTTAACCAGAGGTCCGAGTTCGAGCCCTTGAGTATGGAGTCTCCTTTGTTAGGGAACGCTTTACCCTCAATATGAGACTTCCCGGCGCGAATCCGAATTAGTCGGACCCCAATGTAGGTACCAGATACCTGATGAGAAATCAAAAAAGAAAGAATGCAACGAAAAGACCTAAACTAAGCACAATGCTCGTACTGCTGTTAAATTCAAGTGATGAGGATTGATAAATGTTGGAAAGTGCATACTATTTCTTGTGTGAGTGCGGGAAGTTACATGATTTTTAAAGTGAAATATGCTTCTTACATGTTTTTATGTGTAGGAACGAGTTCAGATGAAAGTAGAGTAAAAGAAGAAGAATTATTGCAAAAACAGAAGTAAGGGAGCGAAATTGGGAGCTCGTCTATGCACGTGTGTCGCACGAGGGCAGACGTACCAAATGAGACAACATTGATGCAAAATAGTGAAGTATGGCAAAGACGCGAATCGCTTCGCGAAACAAAACTAGAAGATTTGGGAGCTCGTCTGTGGTCGTGCGCTACACGAAAGTTGACGCGCCCTTGTTGCGACCAAACACACAAGCAAGTATACGTGGCTGTCAAGTAATAAAGTGACTTGAAAGTCGGATGTCGAACCCACAGAGATTTAGATCAATTGTAGCAAACAAAAATCAGTTAATTGTCCAAGATATTTAAGAGTGATATTTTTCTATTAACTTACTATTGCAGAAATTAAACAAGTAACAACTAATTTATCAAGAATGAAAATGTGTATGATTAGATTTTACGTCAAAGGAGATGAAAATTCAAGGGTTGTGGTTGGTTTATCAATCCTATTAAGTTCAATAGTCACACTCGTTAACCCAGATTATCTATCGTTGCTAATTAACCAGATCATTTATATGAATAGTATGTTCCAACAATACTACTCGCATATCCACAATACATCAATCATATATTCCTATGGTATTGAGTCTATCGTGAACGAATATAATATGGTATTCAATTAAGCAAGTCTATTAGGTATATTCTTATCATAACCACGAAATCTTTCCCCGAGCCACGAGTTCAGAAACAAGCTCTCTATAATTCCACTCTAATCTAAACACGGCTTTCCCAAGCATAACATAGATAGTAGGGTGAATTGGTAGCTACTACAATTCATAAATTAAAACTAGAATTAAAGAAACAATATTAAGATGATAATCTGAATTAACGAAGATGTAATTAATAAACATTAATAATCATGTCAACCACAACCCTAGAAGCTGGAGTGCTTAGCCACTCGTATTCGTAGTAATAATTTTTCAAGTATTGTGCATAAGCAAATTACAAAGAAAAGATGAAGGAATGAAGAACTCGATGATTTTCTCCTCCAAAAATGTTCCCTACGTCTTCTCCCCTTCAAAACTCACGTTTCTCCTTCACAAGTCACGTCCCTCCTCACAAAAGTGAGTTTAAAGACTATTTATATGGGATAGGATTAGCATAGGGTGAAATAATATAAGCGCACTTCAAAACAACCTTTTTAGGTTAGCTCGTTCACTCTCTCGTGTGCACACGAGAGTGAACGAGCAAAGTCTTTCTTTTGTCTTTTGGTCACGAATCAACTTTTTTTGCTCACATTTCGTCCAACTTGCTCCTACTAAGAATGCACATAATGAGCATAATTCATTCCAAAAACTTATGTAACCTACTGTAATCACACAAGTTATGAGATGAAAGTACTCCGAAAAATATGCATTTTTGGCCGTTTATCAACACCTCACACTTAACCTCTTGCTCATCCTCGAGCAAGTTTCTACACTTTACAATAACACGACCTTTTTAAACCACTCTCATAACTCATCATACCAAGAATATTTAAAATAGACTAAGTGTATTGGTAAAAAAGAGTTTCACATGTAAGCCAACTTTTGACAACTCAGCCAGTCACGTGGACACAGGAAAACACGACAGCTGGACGTAACTCTTTGAAGAGGTACGGTACAAAGAGGCACGGTTCAGTAAACCCATGAACTTATCAGCCACGAGAAATTCAACTTGATCAAAAAGGGAGAGAGGCACAGTCAGAATGAATCTAGACAAAGTTACGGGCAGATTCAAGGACCCATAATTGATTACTCGAACGTTATGTAAATGAACCCCTATTACTGTTATCCTTTGTAACGCCTCATTAATGTCATAATTAGTCATTAATGAGTAACCATAGCAGAAGTCATACGTTATAAGAATCTCCTATATACGGGAGGGGAATACAGCTTGTAAAGGCATTTGATTCTCGAATACAATCAACTTCGATCTTTTATTTCTGTAATATTGTCTATTATTCATTTTTCCCATTATCTTGATTATCAGTAACCCGTATTCATCTTAAAAATAAGCTTTAGTCAAAGGGTCTAATTCTTTGGTTAAACAAAATGGTTCCATTACCATGAATCTGATAATCTTTATTTACTTTTCAAGTGATATCCTTTGAATTATGCCAAACCCCAACGACAACAACCAGCAAAGAAGTGGAACCCCAGTTCCATCAACTTCAGGAACCCCATGTGGTTCGAGGGAACAATCCCCAGAAAGATCCAATAACAACCATGGTAATAATGATCAAACTATGGAACAAGATCATGTAAAGCAAATGATTGCAAAGTATGTGAGCCAACCTTTGCAAGAATTTGCGAGAGGATTACCAGCAGTGTTTCCTACACCGCCAACGCCACCCCCCAATAACACCATCACCATGGAAAATCCTCAATCTGGGTTGGCAAACTCAGGAGGAGATACTCCTAATGAATCTCTCGAAACGAAACCAGGTATATCTAATAACTCAGAATTACAAAATTTACTGTTAACCATGCAAAAACAGATGAAGGAGCAGAACGATCGCATCGAACAAATTCCTGGTGTACCACCTGTCATCAAAGGCATCGATGTTGATATATATTCTCAACAACAGTGGAATCCAAGTGCGGCACCTTTGCCTATACCCAAGAAGTTTAAAATGCCTGGCGTTCCCAAATATGATGGAACAACTGACCCACGCGACCATGTGACTGCTTTCACAACTGGGGTAAAAGGCAACGACTTAACAAAACAAGAGATTGAATCAGTCCTTGTCAAAAAATTGGGGGAAACACTTAACAAAGGGGATCTAACCTGGCATTCTCTTCTCCCTGAAAATTCTATTGACTCTTTTGCTGAGCTTGCAGATTCGTTTATAAAAGCACACTCTGGTGCACAAAATGTTGAGAAGAGAATGGAAGACATATTCAAAATAAAACAAGGAGACATGGAACTATTCCGAGAGCTTGTAGATAGGTTTCAACGNAGTCTAAGAGAATTCCCCGCTACAACATGGAACGATGTATATAACAGGTACAGTACTAAACTCAGAATAAAAGAAGATATCATTGCTCGTTCGAGAGATGAAGATCATTCCAGATCCAGAAATCCTGAATCAGATAGAAGATCAGGTAAAAATAGGTATGATCCTTGCTTAGGACCCTCGGGACACGATATCCGCCCCAGGTTCGAAACCACTAGGTCGGACTATAGACTACAAGGAAGATATGTAATCTCATCCTCGTCTAGATCCAGAAAAGATCGAGATGAATGACCTAGAGGTAGTACTCAAATTGGGGATCATACCTTTAATGTAAGTACTACTGAACTTGTCTCAATATTGAAGAACATGGGAGACAAGGTTAAGTGGCCCAAAGAGATGCGGTCAAATCCAAGTAGAAGAAACCCAGATCACTGGTGTGAATTTCACAACGATCATGGGCACAAAACTGCGGATTGCAGATTTTTACAAGGTGAAGTAGAAAATTTGTTAAAACAGGGCTATTTAACAGAATTGTTTAGTGATAAAGGTAAACAGACATATATGAGGAACAGGCGCCCCCAAACCCTCCTTCTCCAATACAAACCGTTAACGTAATACACGGGGGTGAAGAAGTAAACAGAGTGGTTTGCAAAACAACCACAAAGTTCACAATTACACACGGGAAACGTGCTCGTGGAGAAGATGATATAACCTTCGATGATGCAGACAACATCGGATTAATGCTTCCGCACAAGGATGCTCTGGTAATATCTCTACTTATTCATGACACTAACGTGAAAAGAGTGTTGATTGATCCAGGCAGTTCAGTCAATATCATTTTGCTAAGAGTCGTGGAAGAAATGCTACTGGGGAATCAAGTAATCCCAAAAGCACGAGCCATATCCAGGTTTGATAACTCTACGGTTATAACAAAAGGAGAAATTGAGCTTAACACTTATGTTGATGGGGTGATCAAAAGAGCTAGGTTCCAAGTCATAGATACTCACATGGCATATAACGTGATCATTGGAAGGCCATGGGTCCACGACATGAAAGCGATACCCTCCACGTTGCATCAGGTAATTAAATTTCCCTCTGAATGGGGGATTCAACAAATCAAAGGAGATTAACAGACTGCAAAAAATATAAATTCTATGGTACACTACAACAAGAAAATAGAGGTGGAAGAATTACGAGATAAGGAAATCTCCCAAACAGGTAACACCGTCCAAAAAGACATAAAAAAAATTCCCAAATAGGTACGGAAGATATTATTGCTGAAACAGGCACGAAAGAAAATACATACGAGAAGAAGAGTCAAGTTACCACGGAAGGTGTACTATACCACACAGATGCGGATTCCAGACCGGACGTCATTCATGAACCGGAGGAAGATGGGCACATCAAAACAACTACGGAGGAGCTCGAAGCTGTTCCGTTATCTGAACAAAAACCTGAGCAGAAAGTGTATATAGGCACGAGGCTAAGCCCCACTCGAAGAGGTAAGTTAATTGATTATTTAAAGGCTAACGCAGACTGTTTTGCGTGGTCCCACTCAGATATGACAGGCATCCCACCAGAAGTGATGACTCATAAACTAAATGAAGATCTATCCTTCGTACCTGTTAAGCAGAAGAAAAGAAAGCAAGGACCATTCAAGAACCAAGTGATAGACGAAGAGGTACAAAAACTCTTGAAGATTGGTTCAATACGAGAGGTAACGTACCCTAACTGGTTAGCAAACACCGTGGTAGTACCTAAAAAGAATGGCAAGTGGAGAGTATGCGTAGATTATACTGATTTAAACAAAGCATGCCCCAAAGATTCATTCCCATTGCCTCATATAGATCAAATGATTGATGCTACCGCAGGTCATGAACTATTAAGCTTTCTAGATGCATATTCTGGTTATAATCAGATTAAAATGGATCCTTTAGACGAGGAAACAACTTCCTTTATCACGAATAGGGGAACTTATTGTTGTAAAGTCATGCCTTTTAGCCTAAAAACGTTGGAGCCACCTATCAAAGGCTAGTGACCAAGATGTTCCAAGAACATCTGGGAAAAACGATGGAGGTGTACATCGATGACATGTTGGTAAAATCAACACAAGCACAAGACCATTTCCAGCACCTATCTACTGCTTTTGATATTTTACGCAGGTATAATATGAAGTTGAATCTAGAGAAATGCGTTTTTGGAGTGCAATCAGGCAAATTTTTGGGTTTCCTTGTATCAAACCGAGAAATAGAGGTAAATCCCGCTCAAATTAAATCCATAGAGGAAATACCTGATGTTTTAACAAATAAAAAGGAGGTTCAAAGACTGACAGGAAGAATAGCAGCTTTGAGGAGGTTTATTTCTGGATCTTCCGAAAAAATTTTAAATTCTTCTCAGTTCTCAACAAACAGAATTAGTTCGAATGGACTGAAGAATGTCAACAAGCCCTCAAGAACCTGAAGATTTATCTATCGAAACCACCACTGCTTTCAAAGCCAAAAGAAGGGGAAAGATTGTACATCTACCTGGCTGTCTCAGAAATTGCTGTAAGTGTAGTATTGGTAAGAGAAGAAAAATATAAACAATCACCTATCTATTATGTAAGTAAAACTTTCTAGATGCAGAGACTAGATATCCACATCTGGAAAAGTTAGCTTTAGCTTTAATAATGGCATCTAGAAAACTACGACCCTATTTTCAATGCCACCCAATCACTGTTGTGACCTCATATCCTTTAAGAAATATTCTGCATAAACAAGAATTTTCAGGAAGATTAGCCAAATGGACCATAGAATTAAGAGAGCATGAGATAATTTATCAGCCTAGGACTACAATTAAGTTTCAAATACTCGCTGATTTTGTTGCTGACTTTAGTAACGACTTTGTATCTGAAGTAGAAAAAGAGTTACAACTCTTTAACGGTGTTAATCCAGGCTTGTGGACCTTGTTCACGTATGGTTCTTCAAATATAAAAGGCGCTGTCTTAGGCATAGTCTTGATATCACCCACGGGTGAAAAGACACGGCAAATTATAAAGTGTTATCATATCACTAACAATAAAAAAGAGTACGAAGCTGTTATTGCAGGGCTTGAACTTGCACGGGAGCTCTCAATCGAGCAAATTGTGGTCAACAGTGATTCCCAACTGGTAGTAAATCAGATATAGGGGACTTACATTGCTCGAGAGACTAGAATGCAACAGTATCTTGAAAGAGCACGGGAGCTCGTGAGACAATTAAAAACATGGAAGGTAGTGCAAATACCTAGAGAAGAAAATGCAGAGGCAGATGCATTAGCTAACCTCGTAGCAGTCACGGAAGTAACGAACAAAGACAATACAATTGTCGTTCAACTATTTCATTCAATAATAGACCAGGACAGGAATGAGGTAACTTTCAACAACCTAACCTGGGACTGGAGAAATGAAATTCTTAATTTTTTGCAGAATGACGCTGTGCCTGAAGAAAGGAAAGCGGCTCAAGCGTTATGCCGCAAAGCTGCACGGTACTGCCTTATTCGTAACTTACTTTATCGCAAGATGTTCGGGAGACCCCTAGCTAAATGCCTTGAACCTAACCAAACGGAATTTGTGATTAAAGAAGTCCACAATGGACATTGTGGAAATCACTCAGGGGCTAGATCCTTAGTGAAAACATTAATCAGAGCCGGATACAATTGGCCTAAGATGGAAGAGGAAGCCAAGAATTTCGTATCCAAATGTGACAGATGCCAAAGGTTTGCCAATAACATGCATCAACCGGAGGAATTATTACATCCAATAATATCCCCATGGCCTTTCATGAAATGGGGTATGGACATAGTAGGACCTCTTCCCACAACTAAAGGACAGGTACGATTTTTACTCGTACTAACCGACTATTTTACAAAATGGGTAGAGGCAGAAGTGTTCAAACAAGTGAGAGAAAAGAAAGTTAAAATCTTCTTATGGCAAAACATAATATGCCGCTTTGGAATACCAAAGGAGATCGTGTGTGATAATGGCCCACAATTCATAGGCTCGCAAATCACAGAATTCTTCGAAAGTTGGCAAATCAAGCGGATCACCTCAACACCTTACCACCCCGTGGCTAATGGTCAAGATGAGTCAACAAATAAGGTCATCATCAACAATCTAAAAAAGCGGCTGGGTAAAGCCAAAGGAAACTTGCCTGATGAGTTATCAGCGGTACTATGGGCATACAGAACGACTTCAAAGCATCCACGGGAGAATTTATGTTCGCACTTGTTTATGGCTCAGAAGCCTTAATACCTGTAGAGATTGGCGAACCAAGTATAAGGTTCTCGACGGCCATGGAAGGTGAAAACAACGACGAATTAAGGACCAACCTGGACCTGCTCAAACCACAGAGAGAAGTAGCATTGATATGGATGGCAGATAAAAAAAAAGCATAGAGAGTTATTACAACCGTAAAGCTCATCTCAGGTACTTTAAAATTGGGGACTTTGTCCTCAAAAAATTCTTTCAATCAACAAAAGAAGCAGGTGCAGGAAAGCTAAATCCAAACTGGGGAGGACCTTACAAAATCCGAGGGATAACTGGAAAAGGCACCTATGAGTTGGAAGCTATGGACGGCAGAGTTCTACCAACAAGCTGGAACGCCATCCATCTAAAGAAGTATTACTTCTAAAAAGAAAAGAATACCCCCCTGTCAGGTATCATACGTTCTATTTTATTTTGAACATTTAAAAATTTTACTAACTTTTGTAGATGATAGGCACAAAGCTAACCCATCACCAGATGATGATATTAGACCTGCAAAGACGCGAGGAAATAACACAATTCCCGGTCTAGGGTTACACTTTCTGATGGATGTTTTAAAAGGGTTAAGCAATCATCATCTAAAAAACTATATATCTTCGAGTCTGGAATGTTTTTCCTTTTCAGGAAAAGGACCATAAGGAAGGAATAATCAAGTGCTCGAGATTTCATTCTTCAAAGCTCAAACACTTGGGGGACTATACAGTATGGAAGGCTATGACGAAGCAAAGAAGACTATCAAAAAGTCAAAAGCTCGAGCCTAAAAGACCCATCTACCCAATGAGACAAGTGACACGAGTAGAATCGAAAGAAATCAAAAGAGTCATCCAAATACAAAGCCTAATGCAAAAAGCAAAACCTTCGAACATATTCAGGTTGAAAGGAAAAATGTTAGTCACGAGAAACAAATGTACATCTTTATACTTATTCAAAAATGTTGTAACAAAAACAGTTAGGGAAAAAAATCATCATTAATATACTCATTCAAAAAACTGTTCTTGAATAAAACAGTTATGGATGAAAGATCTAAACCCTTGTATTTGTTCAAGAAACTGTTATCAAATAAAAGCAGTTACGAATAAGAAAACATTTCCCTTGTACTTATTAGAAAACTGTTTCCAAAACAGTTGCGGGTAAAAACCCCAATCTTTATAAAAACTGTTACTAGTGAAAAATAGTTATTTCCTTGTATTAATATCGAAAAACTATTGCCTATGAAAAACAGTTACGAAATACAAGAGTATACTAAATCTTGTGAACAAAAACAGTTGCAAGCGTGAGTTTTAGACGATAACCAAACACATGTAAAATGTCATGGAAGTTCAAACAAAAAACTTTCCTTGGAAACATTCTTAAACATGTGTAAAATTCATATCACTCTATTGCATTATCATGAAGTTTTGAATTATCATGAAGTTGAGACGTCTTCTTCATGTCGATTATAAAGGGCCCTCTTCCATAACCTATGCCTATTACAAAAAAGCACACATTTAATATGACATCGTGCCTATTATAAAAAAAGGTACGAGTAGTCTAAAGCATCCCACATGCAAAACTCGAAGGTAAAACTAAAACCTCAAAAAATAATGCATGCAAAAGACTTAAAGAGTGAAACAGAAATCCAACAAAAGTCGAACTAACATTCATATATTAAAACGGCTAAAACTAAGTATTAACTTGTACTTAGCCGTATAAGATTTTTATATTTACATTGTGGTGCCCCTAAGTTGTCATTTGGGGACTTAAAGGAAATCCAAATTTACCCCCGATGGGATTGGGGGTAACCACCAATTGATACAAAGAAAAAGAAAAATAAGGGATAAACCAAATAGATCTTTTCAAAGAGAGGGGTTGACTTCAGAGGCAGAAGGAGCGGGAGCAACTGAGGATGAAGAGGCATGAGCGGCTAGAATATCACCATCAGGTGAAGAGAGTTTATGACCCTGTTGAGCCTTCTCCATGGCTTCCTTAGTTTTGGTTATTTCAGCACTAAGGTCAAAACCCTCTTGACTCATCTCCATCACTGTGTCAAGGCGAGAATTCATATACACCCAGATCACATCGACATCAGCCACCTCTTCCAAATCTTCATAATCTTGTGCCCACACTTGAAGCTCAGCTCTCAGCCCGTCCTTCTCCGCCTCCGCAGCTTCATGAGCGGCCCTTAATGGAACAATCGACTCCTCTAAAGCTTGATCTTTGTCTAAAGCCCTTCGAAGATCTTCTTGAGTACGAGTGAGTGATTGCACGAGCTCGCCTTATTATTCTTCCTTCTTCCCCAACAAGTTCTTCAAGTCTCTAATCTCCTCCGAGGTACGGGATAGCTGCTCCACGAACGAAGACTCCAGAACACTCTTGTCTTTGTCAGCTTGACTGCAAGAAGCCCGCTCCACTGTGAGTTCTGCTGCCATAAGTCTTATCTACCACTTCAAGGTACTCCTCTCCTCTTCTAAAGCATCCATGTCAATCCTTAGGCTATCATAATGTGCTTTCCAATTATCAACTTATGCCTGCAACTCTCTTGTCTCTTGGTCTGTGTTTGAAATCCTCTTCATAAGTTCCATGCCTATGAGGTTAATCTACAAGAAGTAAACCAGTCAGATATGATAAATTTCCTATACGAGAGTGAAGGAGGATAACTTACACCATACCTTCAAAGAGGTATGCACGACCTCATTGGCCCATGTAAGAGCATCGTGGCTAGATAGCTTTGCTTTTTCAGCGAGACCTATCAAAGGCTTGAGCCACACTTCAGGCTCACCCGTCTTCTTGAAAAGGTTTCCCTCAGCTGGAACCTTTATTACCACCTGCCGCATGTCTCTGCTGGAAGATCCTACTTCCCTAACGGAAGGCAAGGAAGCAGGCAGAGATGGAGTAGCAACAGACACGGAAGGTTGAGGAGTTGGAGAAGCCACGGGCAAAGGAGCAGGCACGGAAAGTTGAATGGTTGAAGAAGTTACAAGCAAAGCAGCAGCAGAAGTTGAGATAGTCAAAGGAATAGACGAAGCAGCTTCTCTCAAAGAAGCTGGAAAGACAGCAGCCAAAGGGACGTCGTCAGGAGAAAGATCAATACCATCACGAAAAGGGGAATGTGAAACATCATCAAAGATAGGGGGCTCGATCGCAGACACGGAAGGCAAGGTTGAGGCAGCAGGCTCGTCATCTAAAACCATTCGCCTTCTCCGTGGCCTTGCACTAAAGTACCCTCTTCCTCTTCCTCCATGGAACGAGATTCACTAAAGGAAGATTAACCAACGATAATTTCCTGGGCTTGAGCCAAGGACATCTTCAGGATAGAGGAAGCAGACACCCCACGACCAGAGAATCCTATTAAAAAGGGAAAAAGTTAAACGACAAAAGAAAAAAGACTCGAGTAAGGAAAGAAGCAAGAACAAAAGCTTCCCTTACCTTGGGTCATTACTTGCCAACCGTACCTCCCAATGAGGTACTTCCAAGATCTTTCTTCAGAAGGAGCAACAGATAACAGTTTTTCTACCCAATCACGAATACCGAAGACATTCTCGATAGTATACATGATTGCTGAAAGGAGAAAAATAAACAAACACTGTGTTAAATAAAACATCTCAAGTCAAAACAAGAAAAATTAAATGTGAGCTACAACATACTCACGTGCGCGATTCCNAACACTCTTTTGCTTCTAGCAGTCAGAGTAAAAACCCCTTCACGAAATAAGGTAGGAGAGTAGAGGTGAATAAGATGGTTGAAGGTAAAAGGAATCGAGGCTAAAGAAGCCAAACTCCTAAGGCATGCGACAACTCGCCACACAAGCGGGCCAACTTTTCCTAAGCATATATTGAAAAAACGGCAAAACTCAATTATAACTGGGTCAATGGGGGGTCTAAACCCTAAAGTGAAAGGATACGTATAAACAAAAGAATAAGCCGTCTTGTAAGACGTTATTCTTTGGTTGCTATTCGGAATATAGATAGGAAAGTCAGATTTCCAAAAGCATTCCCTACGAACAAGGGAAATCTGACCCTCAGTTATAAGGGTTGGATATCTTTCTACACTATCAAGAGAAGAAGATTGATCTATAAGAACTTGACTATCCCTAGCGAAAAAACTCAGTAGGGACAATTTATCGACTCCAGGTTCACGAAGGCGTTCGCCTCTACCTCTAGACGAAGACCGAGAAACCCTAAATCTCAGAGTAACTGGAGATCTAGTGGAAGGAGAAGGAATTATTTGAGAAGAAGAAGAGCCCCTCGAAGGAGTGGATCCCAGACTTCTAAGTCTACCACCCCTCCGACTCCTAGTCGGAGCAGTATGGCGCTAAGCTTTCAATGTCTATTACTCTTTGAGGTTGGTTTGAAGAAGACATGTTTATAAAGGCAAAGAAGAAAGTTTTTTTTACAAAAAACAGAGTTAGAAAAGTGTTTCGTGGAAGCAAAGAAAAGAAAACATGTATTTATACTTGAAGACAACCGTCAAACATGATGAAAAAGGAAAATAATGATGAAAAGTCATAATTGAAGATGTCACTTC